>LOJH01001358.1:31661-49435 GCA_001685095.1 Ellobius talpinus
GAATTGCCTGTGTGTTGCCCATTATCAATCCCCCATGCCTATTAAGTTTGTAAACCCCATTGATGCCTTGGATATTGAAGTTGCCAGTAAAGAATCATTATAAAAACAATTCTCTTGCTTGGTCTGGTCACTCATCGCTCTCTGGGGAGAAGGGCACAGAGTCCTCATAGGTATTACTCGAAAAGAACCTGGAGCTGAAGTCCCCCAGCTCGTAACAGCATGTGTGTGTGTGTGTGTGTGTGTGTGTTTCCTCATCCCTAACAACCTTTACTTTATGTGTTGAATCTCTTTACTACTTTCCGTTGTCTAAGATTTTCCTGCCTTTTCAGTCTTTAAATGGCAGAGAAAATGACCCCTAGATGATAAGTAACAATATTTGTTTGTTTTTTGAGATATGGTTTCTCTATGTAGCCCTGACTGTCCTGAAACTCACTCTGTAGACCAGGTTAGCCTCAAACTCAAAGATCTGCTCATCCTTGTCTCCGGGAATTAAAGGCGTGTGTCACCACGTCCAGCTGATAAGTAACATGTTTTGATGAACTCTAAATATTCTCCTAAATTCTGCCCCTAAATCAAGACATCCCATTAAAATAGTAACTACTGGGGTTTTAATGAAGAGCACTGTATCTCCTAGACCTATTTCTAGAAACTGGATCGTTTTTAATAGATGTTCATTTTTTTTAAAAAAAAAAGATTCATCAGTAAGGTGGTGAAATCCATTATTATAGAGTGTCAAACTATTTGAGGTTTGTTACTTAAATTATAACATTTGGTATTGTGGGAAAATAAATTTTGCTGAGTTCTAAAGATACTCTTAGCAAAGAAGTAAGCCTTTGGTTAAAACAGTTGAAATTTTTGCATTTACCCCTGCCTATAAATTTATGCAGCTTATTTAAGATAGCCTTTGTTTAGTGAATATAAAGAATACTTGTGAGCAAAACACTTTCTGAATAAGGTTTATCCTTATATTATACTTATAGGTTAAAAAATGTATTTAAGTGTCCCCTTACACTGAAGTGCTGTCAAATACTTCAGGATAGACATTCTGCCTTACTGTCCCTTTTCACACACTGCTGAATCAGCCTTTGGCTACTTACAGTAGCAGTGCCGTTTTACTTAGTGAGGTGCCATGTGGTTCTATACAGCAAGGACTACAAACCTGAGCCAATATCCTACACAGTAGCCTCCAAAATGCAGTTTTAGACTTGCAATCAATATTTGATTGATGTCTTATCACTGGGAAATGAGCAAACAGAAAGTTTTAAATGAGAGGAAACGTGCAAAAGTTTCAGTTCAAAATGTGGTGGGGCTCCCAGCAGAGAAGACCATGCAGACACAGTCTGTTGAAAGTGTTTATTTCAGCCAGCTGGTAACTATGTCTACGTAATCAGAATCTACGTGCAGCCCTGAGCCTTTCTCAGGACCCATACTGAAGCAAGAAAACCACATCCTGGATAGAAAGTTGTGGTGGTTTGAAAGGAAATGCCCCCCCATAGTTAATAGGGAGTGGCACTATTAAGAGGTGTGTCCTTGTTGAAGTAGGTGTGTCCTTGTTGGAGGAAGTGTGTCACTGGGGTCAGGGTTTGAGGTCTCAGATACTCAAGCCAGGCCCAGTGTGTCATTTTCTTCCTGTTGCCTGCCCATCCATGTGTAGAACTCTCAGCTCGTTCTCCAGCACCATATCTGCCTGTGTGCTGCCATGCTCCCATCATGACAATACTGGACTAAACCTCTGAATTGTAAGCCATCCTTAATTAAATGTTTCCCTTTGTAAGAGTTGCCATGGTTGTGGTGTCTCATCACAGAAGTCCTCAAGGTTCCCTTCTTGCAGCTGCAAGCTAAGAAGATCATCACAAAAGCCAAAATGTGCAATTAGCAAAAACAGCGAGGTCAGTCTGACCATTGTAGAGAGCCAGTATCCTGGAGTTGTTTTTGTTCACAGAATTGTTTTTCTCAGGTTCTCCCTTCCAGGTACTGGCGCTCATGAAAACAAAGTTCATCCAAGGTAACAAAACAGAGTCCACCATAGGCAACTTACCGCTCTTATGACAAAAAAACTACTAGCAAGCATTTAACTGAAAATATTGAAGATATGGTGGGGGGACAAATTTGCCTGCTTTTCTGGAGCTGTTCCATTTCTGGCCCTGAGCATCTCAAATAAGCACTGATGACCAGTCATCTAGAAATTGTATGTTGTACACCATACAATCCAATTTATGATTCTTAAAATGTGAACCCCACACCAGCAATGCTAGGAGCACCCAAAAACCTGTAACAAATCTGAGTCATCAAGTTAGTGCCTTGAACTCCATAAAAGCAGAAGCTTAGAAATTAAACCAAATAACTAAGGGTTAGCCATTCACTTAATAATTAATTACAGGACTGGGGAGATGGTCTGGTAGGTAAAATGCTTCCGGTGTAAGTATGAACGCTGAAACAACAAAAAACAAAACAAACAAACAAACAAAAAAACACCTTCAGGCGTGGTGGTGTATGCCTTAATCCTAGCAGGAAGATCTTGAGATTCCAGTAACCATCTCGCTCAACCAAGTTGGTAAGCTCAAATCAGTGGTTCTCAACCTGGGGGCTGACTGACACTTTCATAGAGGTCTCCCAAAATCATCAGAAAAAACAGATGTTTACATTACGATTCATCACATTAGCAAAATTACAGTTATGAAGTAGCAATGAGAATAATTTTATGGTTGGGGGGTCATCACAACATGAAGAATTCCATTAAACGATCTCAGCATGAGGAAGGATAAGAACCACTGCTCTAGATCATTTTGAGGCCCTATCTCAAAAAATTAAGGTGGAGAGCAGTGTGATGTCATCACTGTCTGGCCTCCATAAGCAGGCACACACGTGTGCACACACATCTGTGAACAAAGGACACGTGCACATGAATACAATGCTCCACACACAGGTCAGTTGTGACCGTCTTATGTATCTGCACCCCATGCATGTGAATTTCCATAGCAGTTCTTGTTCTTCTGATGGCCATGCAGCCTTGTTTCCTCTGATAGTCTTGTTCGTGTTTGTTCCTGGCCCTTCCTGTGGAGGAATGAGGCTTTCCTGGTTCTTTATTTTCGGGTTTTCCTCTACCACAAAGCAAAGTACAAGAGAGGTGAACTTCAAGTACAGTTTAGTATTTTTTGACCATATATGTTTATATTTTGATAATTTTTTTTCTTGGAGGATTTCTATATGGAGAGAAAGTGCTTTTTCATGCTATTGCTGCCTATAGATGAGAAAAAATTTTCAAAACAGAAACTTCATGAAGCTCTGGGATTTTTTATTTTACATTTAATTCATGTAAAACTTGTGTATCATGAGTTAGTGATTAAATGAGACTGAAAACCATAGTGGTGAAGTTTCAGAATAATTTAAACACTAATGTGAGAAATGAGACTTGATGATGACCCAATTTTAATTTATGAACAACTTATATTTTAACTGACAGTGTGATGTCATCTAACTCGGAAATCTCAGAGTTGGAACTGAGTTTCGCCATCCAGATTTAAAACTGAAAAGCTAGGTTTCAGCCAAAATGATGTATGAGTGGATGTGGGGTAGGTGGATTTGCCCCTTTGGTTTCAGGAGCAAAGGAAATATTGGGGTATCTTTAAGTCTAGTGATCTGGTACCCAGTGTGGGTTGATAGATTGGAACATATTTAAAATATTATTCTTTAGCTATGTTTATGCTTTGGATTTAGTATAAGCATATATAACATGAGTTTCATTAATAAAATTTAAGTTCAGATACCTAGTGCAGATTTCCTTTCAGGGCAGAGCCCTCACTAGAGGAATTCCCTAATCTGTGGTTCCTCTCCTTCCCTTGTTTGCTTTATGTACTTTCTCTGAATAAGGTGTCAGACTACATTAAATATTTTACACTTATTTAATATATTGAAATGAAATACTCTTTTGTTTATTATTGTCTCAAAATGGTAGTTCCTGTAATTATCGAGTTTAAGTCATTTAATTCTAAGTGTGAGAAAGGTCTGTGCCATTAAATGCTTGTGATAACACCTACTTCCACTAGAGGGTGCTGACAGCTTCAGCGGAATCAGGAGCCATTTATTGCCTTTGCAGTTAAGTATTAGTCCTCCATGACAGACAATCAGATATTTGCCTAATAAGCCTGCCATGCGGGGGGCTCTATCTATTAGCTTTTGAAGTTCATAGTTTTCATTAGCAATAATTCCTCACTATTGTTTTTTGTTTTCTATATATATTGTGTTATGAGCAGACCAGACATTTTGGAAGCAGGAGAGAGACTGGAGAGTCTGACAGAGAAGCTCGCATGCCCGGGTGTGATTGTAGACTGCCCCTGGGAATGGCTCGAGAACACTGGATACGTTTTTGGACCCATTAGTCACAAGAAGTCAAGTTGTTATCTCTGGGGAAGGTTTCTATCCCAGGACTCAGGCAGAGATCCGACAGAAAGGAGAGAGAGGGGAAAACACTCTGCCCTTTCTGGTTGGCATGTCAATAAGGCTTTAGGCCAGGATTCTCCATGAATCCAAAGCAGGGGTCTGTGCTTCTACTGGAAGCAGGAAATACTGCAGGATCTTGAGCTGCCTCCTACCATCCTAACAGCAGAGATGAACAGGGGAAAAGACATTCTCAGAGTGTGAGACTGATTCTCACCAAAGGGGACCATGATGCAGGTTCAGGTCTCTTACCATGAGTGCTGCTCCCAGTGATAAGTAGCTCCCTGCTGCCAAAGGATGAAGCTGGGCAGGGGGGACCCCTCCAGACTTGGAAGGACAGCTGACAAGAGCCACCTATGTTACAGGAAAGGCAAATCTGCACAAACATTTAAAACAGATCTCCACTTTTTTGGTTTTGTTTTGTATTGTTGACTATTGAGAGTCCAGGTCCCAGAAGTCAGCACCAAGGTATGCAAAGAAAATCCATGAATGCGGGGGGGGGCTAGACTTTTCTTTCTGGGGTGCATAGAAGGAAACACACTTTCTGCTGGTAACCTAAGAAAAAAGGAACACGCTCACACTTTATCAATATTATATAATTTAAGCAGAATCACCCTCTAGATCATCTACAGCTTTATGTGGGTCCACTAGATGGAATATACACATAAGATAAACACACAAGCAGCAGGAATACACCCAGAGCTGTTATTAGGGAAGAAATGAAGTTCTCAGGGGAAAGATGAAGTGACTCATGAGAGGAATTACAAACAGGAGCACAGTTTCCACAGCCAGTGACCCCACTGCTTTGCCGGGTGGGCTCCCCACCAGGGAATCATGCCTCTGACAGGTCGACCTGCTGAACACTAATTGTCACCTGCTGTATACTCCTATGGCAGCTCTCTACAGTTTTGGTTTTTAGTTTCTGAGACAGAGTTTCTCTGTGTAGCCTTGGCTGTCCAGAAACTTTCTCTGTAGACCAGGTTGGCCTCAAACTCACAGAGATCTGCCTGCCTCTACCTCCCCAGTGCTGGGATTAAAATTTGCACCACCACTGTCCAGAGAACCGTTTTTTAAAGCCCAATTATGCACTTTGATTATGTATCCAAAGCGCACACTTAGGTTAAGATATATTCCAATATTACAGTGGCTCTTTCAAAAATGTGTGCATTTTCTAGGTCAGATATTGGCAAGAGGGTTGGGAGATGATTGCGGTAATTTATACTTCTTCAAACAGTATGTGTTTCAAGGAGTTTTCTAGTCAACACCTAATGCTGTTTATTTTCTTATTTTACATACTCTAGTGCATAGGTAATGGCATGGCATTTAGTTTTAATTTGCTTTCTCTGATGACGGTTGAAATGTTGTTTATGGTTTATGGCTCATTTGAATATGCTCTCTTTTAAAAGGTCTTTTTCAGTTCTATTCTTTTTACAGGAGACAAATTTTGATGGCAGTTGTAACAGTTCTGAGAACCCATGCAAATGTTTGGCTAGTGATTGGCCAATGTCACTCCTGTGTGAAGAACCAGTCTCCTAACAGGAGTTGCTTGCTTCTGGGCTGGAAAGCACTCACAGCATCAGAACCAAGCTCTGACAGCAGCGGGGATTATTCTGAAGTCTGCCTGCCTGCTTCTTTTATACTCTTACAGTCCTGTTTTTGTATGTATGCATTTGAAAACATTGCCCAAGAAGTTTGCCAAAAAGAACTTCACTAAATATTGAAAATGAATAATTCCCACATCATTGTTCAAGAACGAAAGTGAGACATCTTGAATTTCAATCATAGTTATTACAGGGTTCTATGTTGTCATCTAAAATGCTCTAAATGATCCCAGATTGGCAGGAGATTTCAAAATAATAATTTTCTTTAAATGCAATCAAATTTTAGCCAGTTGCGAGCTTCTGACTTTTAAAAGTCTGGCTTCTGTCTGTCTTTTACCTTGTTTTCATCATCTCCACGACATGAATTCTTTTGCTGCTGCATCTTTGGAATATTTTCTCTCTCACGGTTTGTGTTTGCATGTGGGTTTTTGTTGTTTTTTTAAGTATTCAGGAAGACTCCATAACTCAGAACCTTGTATTTCAATGGTTAACATAAATCTTTAAAACTGAAATATTGTCTGGTGAGGGAATGTCAGAAGAACATTCTGTGTAACTGAAGCTCCATCATAGACTTCTATCCACCCCCATCCATATGCATCCGAGATTGTCTTGTACTGACAAAATCAAGCTATACTAATGTGTAGAGTCAGAAGAACAGGCTTAGAGAGTTTATGATGGTTTATGTGCATGCATGCTTACAAAGTGGATATGATGGTGTGTTAGCTACCTTTATATCACTGGGAAAAATAGCTGTTGTAGACAACTGGACAGAGGGAAGGTCTGGGCTTCCCATTTCAGAGAGTTCAGTCCATTGTTGCTTGGCTCTGAGCACTTGGTAGAAAGAACATCGTGTTAGAAAGAGCAGGAGGCAAAAAAGCTTCATCACTTTGTTGGTGACAGAAAGCAAAGAAAAGGAACAGGATTCAGAATCCTAAATGACCTGCAAAGGTACTTCTTGCTACAATGTCCCGACTCCTAAAGTTCCCAGAATCTCTTCAAATCGAGCCACCTGATAAGGATGGACTGAGGTTTTAATACACGAGACTGTAAAACACCCTTCACAAGCATAGAAAGATTCTGACAGAAAAATTGGCAAACTTTGCAGTCAGCTTTTATGCTAGGCTTTTGTTTCTGAGGGGGAGAGAAAAGAAAACAGTGTTTATGGACCTCTAATGCAACCAATCTATTCATTTCCACACTTCACTTAGTTTAGACAGGGGTGACATTACAGCAAAGAAATCGCATCCTATCTCAGTGTGGGAGCTCACACTGCCTAGATGACATAGTCCAAATAGGTGTGAGCTGCAGAAAGACACACGCACGCACACACACATACACACACACACCAATTCATCAATAACCTGGTTCAGACAACTTATAGTATATTTCACAACTCTAAAATTTATTTTAATTATATACTTATAGTTATTATTATTATTGTGGGTTTTCTTAAAAATAAATCTATTTTACAGGTCTGGAATTGATTCAAGTGAAATTTATTTATCTAGGTTACCAGGTCTGTGTCCAGTCCTTCATGGAGGTAAATGCAACCCTCCCCCACAGTGTATTTATGCACCACCTAGCCAAATCTGAATACCCAAAACAAGTTAAAATATATGCCAAATGGCTTGATTAAAATATTTTGATTCAATTTGTCAGCCACTTAGCTGTCATTTTTCATAAGCATAGCAAGCAACTCTATTGGAAATTTATACTTACCTTAGTGGAGAAAATCCACATCGCTGCCTGTATCGGGACTTATCTCTGTATTTGTTGTGTGTCAACAGCATTGGCCTAAACAACAGCTCAGAGACTGAGAATGTTGTGGGATGATATTAGTTTTCCACCGTGGATGTTCATAACAAATCTGTAATATATTACATTATATCCTTAGTTAAACATTACTACTGCCATTATAGAGAATGAAGTGTGTGTCAAAGCCTCTGCAGAATCAGCCCAGGTGCCTCACTACCATGAGGATGTCTTTTCAGCCTGAGCTCCAGATGGAAACTTGCACAGGATCAAGTCACAGCAGCCAACATATGGATCACATTGTTTCTGCTGCAAAGCCTGCTGATGCTGTTGCAATTATCACATTGCTACAAATCGCCCTGTGCTCTACTTTAGATGTGACTTGTTCTCAAACCAGTCCTGCTGAGGCTTCACCTCCAGTGGCCATTCTGGGAGGTACATGGCATTAACATGGATTTGTGCATTTTTTGAGGGACTTCATTTTTGCCTGTGCCGGTCTAGATGAGCCCTTAGGAGAGTTGGTGGCTGTGAACTGAGCCTGCCACCTTACAGCTGGCACGCACACTGCTCCACACAAACATTTCTCCCTTTTCACTTTTCACTTTGCGGTCCTGAGTAGAGCCATGACGAGGCCCTCACCAGAACCTGAATCTGTACTCTTGGGCCTTCGGACCTTGAGTTTTTAAAAGGTCTTTACTTTATAAAGTTTCCAACCTCAGGTGTTTTGCTTCAACTGTACAAAATAAAATGATAGGAATGGCATGCTACTAAATGAGTACATGGATAAATGATGAAAATAAACTGACAGGGATATGAGATATAATATCACCTGAGTTGTATGGACAGGTGAAAAGTAATTAAAATCACTGGGGTAACTGAGATGGACTGGATGTTAGGGATGCGGGAATGTGATGAGAGAGTGAGCTTAACATGGTGAAAAGCCTCTTGCCCAAGAATATGCAAATAATTCGGTCTATAAAATAGTCAGTTGATGCGTGAATAATGAGTATTCTGTTTGACATGTCCCCGTAAATATTTCATGAATTTCTGTTGATCTTAATATCACTTTAAACAACATTTCATGGAAAATGAATGTTGCCTCATTAAAATAAGGAAGTAAACTAGAACGGAGGGCTCTCTATTAAAGATTATACAGTGTTTTGATTAGCAAAAGAATGATTTAAAAACTCCATGTTATTAAAGCAAGGTTGCAGCGCTATAAATTGACTTGGCTCATTTATTTTGAAGAGTAAAATTTAGCTTTCATTATTTGTGACACTTTAGAGTAAGTATGACCAACAAAATTATTGCCTCATTTAATCAAATCTATGCTTTGAGATATTTTGTTATTATTGGATGCAGAAAAATCAGAAGTGACATTTGTGGGAACTGGGACATTTGGGGTGTGAGATGCTTCTTTTCTGTGTCAGCACCCGAAGTTCTGTGCAGGTGGGAATACTGTGCTCAGGCGGGCGGGAGTACTGTGCTCAGCACCACTGCGTGGGCGGGAGTACTGTGTTCAGCACCACTGTGCGGGTGGGAGTACTGTGCTCAGCACCACTGTGTGCGTGGGAGTACTGTGCTCAGCACCACTGTGTGGGTGGGAGTACTGTGCTCAACACATCCACCATAGAAGACAACACACATTCATCCTGCTTGTTTACAGGGCCAGAGCTGAACCTAGTGCCTCCTGTGTATGAGGCAAGATTCCTATACCCGTGGACATCCACCTTTTCTAGAAACAGTGTTGAGGAAACAAATCACCTGACAAAACATTTGTCAATTTAGTTGTGTTTCTCCTCATTGATGTAAACAGCTCTACGAAGATTCTCAGATAAAGAATCTTTAGATAAAATCATATGACACTGTTCAGCGAAAAAGGGGGTACCGAGAAAACGAACATTTCAGTAGAGATCATCGCACGAAAAAGCAAGCATGAAAATAAGAACAGTTCAAAGACGCTCTTCTGAGTTATGTTTTATGGAGAAAATCCCCACAAAACTGTTAAAGGGAGTTGGCCTTCTTCATCTCCCAAGCCTTTTACGTGACCTGACCACCAGTAGGGTTCCCAAGTTCCCTGCCTTGCTCAAGGGTGCTTTGGGAGAGATAGAAGAGGATGGGCTAAGGGAAAGTAGAAGTGTGTGTAAGATTGCTGCTCTTCCCAGAGACAGGGCAGCATAAACGACGGGAAGGAAGACCACCAGAGGCAAACAGGAGACAGGACAGTAAGAGGCATAAGAGGGCCCAGTGACCTCATAAAACACCCAGTGCAAAGACCCCGGATGAACCCTGCAATCTGGGGCCCTTCATACTGGTGGTAACTGTCAGCAACTGTCAGCTTGTCTCAATGCAGCAGTGACTCTTGGCTCTCTCTTTTGTCTTTTCTGTGTTTTGGTCTTTTGTCTTTCCAGGACAGTCATTTATCATCCAATCCCAGCCCCTTTACAACTCAGATCCCTCCAAGACCTAAGAAGAATCCTGCTCAAGATCAGGTCACTGACTGACACCTGTGGAAGGGGCTATGATCCCCTGGCATCCTCAGGGCTCCTTTCCAGCAAGAGGACTCCCTGAGCACACATTGCGCCACCAGAACCCACATCACGGTCCCTCCCCGCTTCTGGACGTACAGAGCTAGTGTTGAGTTCTGGAGAATGGCTTTGACCCCAGACAGTCAAAGTGAGTTTCACCCATGAATCTGTCCAATAAAAGACCTGGGCCAGCATTTACACGGTCACCTCTGATTTAAGAGACACTGCTGCTGGACCAGCAGAGGCCAATCACATCCCTGTGAGGAAATAACTTAGAGGAGAAAGAATCTTTCTCAGCTGACACGTCTTGCTGGCCCCTCTGCCTTTCCACATCTGAACTACTTTCTTTATAGAGGCCTGGGAAAGAGCAATGCAATGAAAACCACACATAGTCACTCACACACACACACACACACACACACACACACACACCACAATCATTCTTATTTCTACTTTCATTGGCCTCCTCTCATCATCAACCTCCCCTTTTCCTGAAACTTCTTTTTCATTTGGAACAACCATCATTCCCTTCACCAACACATTTGCTTTTGATGGGACCAAAGGAATTGTTACTATGGCAGCTAATAGCCTTCTGGAGACTATTCACCAGATTCTTCAGGGACCTGTTATGTCTTATGGATGCTGGGACTATTGGGTGCATCTCAGTTTGATACTTGTAAAACCACAGAAGATAAACTTCAATTCTTTTCTAGGTAGACTCCCCTAAGTTTAATATTAATTAGCTTTAGTTACCTTATTCAGGCCTTCCTCCAAAAAGATCAGATGGTAGAACTTTTGTTTTAAGGAATAATAATTTTAAAAGTATTGGGAACATAAGAAAAAATTGTAAGAAGTCAGGGACTACCAGCTGGACCCCGTGCAGACTGGGACCAAGTATCACGATGGTCCTAAAAAGGGAAGCTGAATGAGAAAATTGGGATATGGCAGGGGCTGGTCCATGCCTAAGTGCAGAAATAACACCACCAGCCAGGCCAGTCTCTCCCCAGGACCGAGGAGACTTGACCAGCTGCTAGCAGCCAGCAGGCTAGGAGACTTGAGGAGAGGAAGGGAAAGTCTAACCCCACACTTGTATATGGTGTCTACTCCATCTTGTTGCAGATGGGACAAACTGTCTTCTGGATCACTCTGCATCTGCCTTCTCAAATGCTGGGAAAAATTAGATCTCGGAAAGGGAAAGAAAAGAAAAGACAACATAATGATTGTCCTGGTTAGGTTTTTTCAGCTTGTCACAAGATCAAGTTATCTGCGAAGAGGAACTTCAGTTGTAAAAATGCCTCCATCAGATTGCCTGTAGTCAGGTCTGTAGGGCATTTTCTTGATTAATGATGGAGGTGGGAAGGCCCAGACTACTGGGGGTAATGCAATACCTTAGCAGATTGTCCTGCATGCTATGAAAATTCAGGCTGAAGCCATGAGAAACAAGCCAGGAAGGAGCACTCTTCCATGGTTTCTGCTTCAGCTCCCGCCTCCAGGTTCCTGCCCAGCCTGAGTTCCTGCCTTAGCTTTCACTAAAGAGAGACTATAATCAGTTAGTCAAATAAAACCTTTGCAACCCAAGTTGATTTTGTTCATGGTGTTTATCATAACAACAGAAGCCTAACTAGGACAGTGACCCCCCTGATCGTTAGGAGAGTTACCCCAAAAGAAGATGCCACGAGATCCCTCTAGGACATGCTTCCTCTATGGACAGCCAGCACACTTCTGGAGGGCATTCCCCAGGAAGGAGAGACCTGTGATAGATATTCTCTGAATCCGCCTGGATTGTGTCCCAGCTGCAAAGGCAGTCGTGGGTGGGTACCAGGTCCCCTGAGCTCCAAGAGCTGTAGGCTATCTTCCTCATCTAAATACTGACAAGTCTTTGGTCCTCACTCTAAGTTCCTGAAATACTAGTGCAATTTGAAGAACCCAAGGTTCAATGGCACACCCTGAACTTTTGAAGAATGGCTTGCTTTGACCTTATACAGTCAAAGGGAGATTTCACCCATGAACTTGTTCAATAGAGGACCTCGGCTGACATTTATACTGCTACCTTTGATCTAAGAATTACCCTGAGGGGGTCACAAGAACCAGATATTCAGTATTGCCCTCTTCTTCAGGTCCCCAGCCCTGCACAAATGTCATCTTCAGAGGTATATTGGGCCAGCCTCTGAGGAGGTTTTACACAGCCTCTTGCCTATCAACAGGGAAACTTCCTTTCTAACACTCATCCACCATAGTGCCCACAACCCCTACTCTTCTTATACCATCATCCTGTAACTAATCATCAGTGTTTGTCTTCTTAATGCATTGCTAGGTTGGATTCTCATTGTACCCAAACTATTAAAGTACAGATGATCTTGCAACTGGGACTCTAGATGGTTTTGTTTACCAGAATTCTATTGCGGTCCTGTTAGCCAACTCCAGGAGCCTGTCTTGGATCAACAACTCCTAAACACTCTCAGCTTGAATAGTCACTGCCCCTCCACTCCTGGCAGCAAGAAGTGTCATCTCTGAGATGACTGAGAAACATTTTTAAGAGTATAGCAATATAAGGCGAACAGGGACATGCCTCTCTTAAGACCACCACTTCTTTTTTCAGTGGATGTGACAGAAAAACAGGGCAGTAAGGAAAGGCCAACTAGAGCAAATAATTGGGAATATGATAAGGAAATGGGAGAATCTATGAACCTTATTATATGCCCAGCCCAGATCCCCCCTGATCGACCCCCAAACCTGGATGCCCGCTCATCCTGACAGGAACTCTCACCCTGTTTTAATAAGATGGTTGTTTTTGCATCTCTGCATCTCTGTGTTTTTGTCTCTCCTGGACAGCCAAGAGTTTTCTTGTCTCAAAGAATGAACTTGGTTAAAAGCCGAACTCTCATAATAGAACGGTATCATTCCCTTCTCCATGACAAGTGAGAGGCGTGCTGGCTCTTGAAGGGGGTACCAATTCTCAGAATGGTGCCCATCAAGTCTGCATTTTGCTGTCGTCATCGTTCGGCTCATTGCTCTTTCCCAGTAGCTCGGATCAATCGGGGCTGGCTGAAATTGATGCGGTTACGTGCGCCACAGTGATTTCTTATGTACTTTTCAGAAGCACTTGCACTCTGAACCAGGGAAACTGAATCTTTCAAAAGATGAGAGCCAAGGTTTCCTCTAAATCAACCTTTTATCCTGTTTCTTAGGGTAAGTCTTTGCTAATAGCAAGTACTATTTCCAGCCTGAATTAAGTTACTTTATATTGCCTGCTAGAGAATGTGGATTCCTGGCAACATTACATTAACAGCATTTTGACAAAAAAATCATTTTTGGCTATTCTCTTAAGGTTCAGAAAAGTAATATTGTATCATATTATATTGTACTCTATTAGGGCTCCAAGAAAAAAAATACAAGCATTCCATATATAACATTGGACACACTTATGGTATTTACAAGAAAACCTGTGATTTTTATAAATTAAACAACCTAGCAATAAAAACCTTTATTTTCCCAAAAGATACATGTTTATATTTTGAAATTGATATGCTTATTCCATTTTTCTAGCAGGGATGCCAATATACCAACAGTTTGTTAGACTTGTGTATGATGAATTAAGGCTTTAAAATGCTAACATGTGAGGTTTCTACCACATGATCTAGGTGACATGGTTATACCATTATCAGTGCAAGAATGAAGAGGTTTTTGCAAACACTGGATCTCCACCACAGAGATGGTGGAAACAGATTTACAAATTACATGGCTTCACTCTGTGAAAAACAAAGCAAGGCCTAGAAAAGCAAAAATGAGCTACAGTTTCTTTGTATAGAAAATGCCCTAGCTTAATTAAAGAGGAGTCAATATGCCAGGAATAGATTCATGACCATGAGGTGAGTAGGTATATGAAGCCATCAGCACTAATAGTAAGGTATATGTTCTTGAAGATGTCCTAAATCCCATGAGGACAGTTAACTATGGCAGTGCCCATTCGTAAGAATAATAAGACAAAATCAATTTAATGTTCAATGGTTACTATTATTCACAGAGCACCCAGATTTGCTGTAAAATTCACATAGTGATTTCTTGCACACTCTCTCTTACGACGTGAAACAAAAAATGTCATAGGAAGAGTGTAGGTTACTGAGGTTAACCCAGCTAGTTGAGAAGGCAGATTTTCAACTTTATCATTATAATAAACACAATAGGATAATACTGTGTTTTGTCAAATGATTTATTCTCAACACATTAATGTAAATTTGTATTTTTATATGCCTATCTCCTATTAATAAATGTATCCCTTTAAAGATTTAGACACATCTTTATTTCATATATATGTGTGTCTGTATGTATGTCTGTGTATATGTGTGCCTGGTACCTGTGGAGGCAAGAAGGCAGCACTGGATTCTCTGGAAATGAAGTTACAGAAGGCTGAGAGCTGCCATCTGGGTACTGGAAACTGAACCTCAGTCCACCACAAGATGAGCCAGTACTCTTAACTGCTGGTCTATCTCCTCAGCCCCGTTTGTTTTTTAGACAAAGTCTTGGAAGTTCAGAAAAATGTTTATTCAACACCAAGTGATCAAAGTGGGCTGAGAAAACTCTCTTCTTAGTGGCCTGCTTATCACTCACTCAGTACTAAATTTATTTTGAAAATAATATTTTATTTATTCTTTGAAATGTTCATAAATGTATACAATGTATCTTGATCACATCCACCCACCAACTTCCCCGAGGATCCCCAAATACATCTCTGTTTTCGCTTCATGTGTTTATTCGTTTAGGTGCACTTTGTACAGGTAGCGTTGCCCATATAAACATGGCTATGTAGTTGTAGCTATCCACTGGGATGTAGACAATCTACCAGTAGATACTTTCCCAAAGAAAGGTAATTTTTTTGTCCCATAGAAGCCATCAACCCCCAATAGTTCCCAAGCTCACGCTAGGGCCTCAGCTGGGAGCCACTTTCCCCATCCAGGCTGCTATTCTTAAGTGCCTTGATTTTTGTGCATGCCTTATGCAGGTAACCACAGCTGCTGTGTTTTAATGGATGCCCATTGCGGTGCCAGGTCCAGAAAACAGTATTTTGCAGCCCTTTTCTCGTTGCATATTGCCATCTGGTTAAAGTTTGCATTGCATTTCATGTTTAGATATGTGGCAAGTGAAGCTCAAGTGTCTGTCCATTACTCATGAGGATTTTCCAACACTTTGGATATTGAAAAGTGGTGGAAATGAACTGGTGCAGCCACTGTGCAAATCAGGATGGAAGTTCCTTATGAAGTCTCCCGAGTGACAAACCCTAACTGAAGACCTAGGAGCATGGTAGTTCATGTGCCATTCTTTTTCTAAGCTTTAGTTAATTCCTAGTGGCATTGCAAATTGCTTTTTATATTTGTATTATACTTAATACTCAGAAGGACTTCACCGGGCTTTATGTTGCACATTTTTTAAATAAAAGTCTGATTTAGGGAATTTAGGGACTAAAGAGATGGTTCACCAATCAAGTCCATTTACAAGTTGGGGACATTGTGGAATCTGTAATCAGCGCCAGGTCATGGACCTTTCAGACCAGAAGGCTATTCTCCACTGTGCTAGGTTGACATAGATCCTCTCAGAGCCCAGACGTTGGCTGGGGAGATGAGGGCCAGCAGGTACAGCAGAGTGGCCAGTGCCTGACACAGGAAGTGTATGCCTTACCACCACAAGGAAGTAGAGCTGTCCAAGGGCAGGTCTGTGTGCCTGGACCAGTGTGCATCCAAATACTTGGACATCCATGAAAGGATGGGCAAAATGCTGACAGAGTTGTCTGTGCAGGATGAAGAGCTGATGAAGAAGACACAACAGAGCTCTGAACCCATTTAGGGCCCCAGGCAGTACACACATGAGGTATACCTTGCCACTGACCTAACTAGAGTATTTTCAAATGAGTATCATATGTGAAACCCATCATAGTTGGGTTCTCTGGAGCACCTCCAGGACCCCTGGGTGTGATCGAGCTCTCCTGGCAAAGGAAGTGACCTGTCATGTTGGTTTGTGACTGTGCATGTGTGTATATGTATATATCTGTATTAAAACAAATTTCTGCAAAGTAGAAATCTAAAGAATATTTACTGCTCTTATAGAGGACCTGGATTTAGTTTCCAGCACCCACATGGAGCAGCTCACAGCAGCCTGTAACTCCAGTTTCAGGGAATCTGATGCCCACTTCTGGCTGCCATAGACACTACATTCAAATGTGCAAACCCATAATCCCACACACTCATATGCACATAATTAAAAAGAAAATCTCTTTTAAAAAACAGCAGCACCTCCCACACACATGCACCTTAAAAAAATCCAATTTTAGCATAGGTTATCATGGCTTAAGAAACATTATTTTTTTCTTGATAAAAATAATATACAGTTTTAGACATTATCCAGCTATCGGCTTGACTGTTTTATTCTTATAACTATCCATTGAGAAAGACACCAATTCAGGACCGTTCTACACATCTGGAGGTGGAGAACTTCAGCAGCTGACTTCATGTTCTCTAATTAACACAGGGTGAACCCAGGGCACCAATCCATGTTGCTTTTGCTCCAGAACAAAAGGAAGAAGAGCTCAAGGCTCTCTAGTGCCTAGACCCCAGAACCTGCAGATGTCTTACCTTACATGGAAAATGCTGCCTTGCGAAGATGGTCAAGTTAAGGTTTTTGACATATATAAGTATTATTTCATAAACCAAATATACTCACAGGGGTCGTTACAAAATGAGGAGGGGATCTGAATGAAAGGAAGGCTCATGGCAGAAGTCAGGCCAGAGGACTTAAGGAAGAAACCACAATATAAGAAATTAAAGGCTTCCAGAAACTTGGAAGCTTCCTAAAACCTCCAGAGAAACATAAGCCTTAAGAGCACACTTACAAGATAGCAAGCATTCATTTTCATGTCTCTCCATGGGAGGGAACATCCACTAAAGGTGAGGGTTGAGAGACTATGCTTCAGTCCTGCCTTTCCTTCTGATGTAAGTGACCAAAAAAGAGCACGGACTTGAGCACTCTTGGGATAATCTCAGAGAGAGGTCGTAAGAAGCCTACTGTCGTCCTGTTTACGTTTCCGGTGATGACATGAACTGTTCACTTCAGAATCTGTCCGCTAGCACTTTTCTTAATAACAGAAGCAAACAGTTCAAGTCGTGAGCTTGGTCTGGAAAGGAATGCAGAGCACTTGGGTAGGAAAAGAGAAATAAATGCTCTAAAGGTCCACAGAGCTAGAGCATTAAGAGAAGCAAGAGACACAGAGGCGGGCAGGGCTGTAATTGAAAAATAAGGATCGAAATAAAAGTGCTAGTTTCTGCTTTAGTGGGGATAAGGCTTGGAGGAAAACTAGTTTAGCCATGGTTACACAGAAGTTAGAAACTGTGGGTACAGCAGCCCCGAGTTATGATACCCCCATTTGAGGTGCTTATCTGCAAAGAAAACATAATAAATACCCTCTGCT
>LOJH01001359.1:0-11640 GCA_001685095.1 Ellobius talpinus
TGTGGGAGCCGGGCGGGACGAAAAGCAGGCCTGCTCTCCCCTATCACTACACCCTCCCACCGCATACTTGCAGTTTGGTTTCCAGCTATGTGGAATTCCTTCCAGTTCCACAGCAGTATCATGATGTTCTTTTACTGAGGATGTTTAAATATGTCATTTCCTCTTTTCTGACACCCCAGCCTCTCCCACCTCCCTGGTAGATTTGCCTTTATAGCCTCTGTAGAAAAGACTGGGACAATTGCTTACCTGTTATTATCTAGTCGCTGTGCACTGCAAACCTTACTGGGACAATTGCTTACCCATTATCTAGATGCTGTGCACTACAAACCTTACTGGGACAATCACTTACCCATTATCTAGACGCTGTGCACTGCAAACCTTACTGGGACAATCGCTTACCCATTATCTAGACGCTGTGCACTACAAACCTTACTGGGACAATCGCTTACCCATTATCTAGACGCTGTGCACTGCAAACCTTACTGGGACAATCGCTTACCCGTCATCTAGACGCTGTGCACTGCAAACCTTACTGGGACAATCGCTTACCCGTCATCTAGACGCTGTGCACTGCAAACCTTACTGGGACAATTGCTTACCCGTCATCTAGACGCTGTGCACTGCGAACCTTACTGGGACAATCGCTTACCTGTCATTTAGATGCTGTGCACTGCGAACCTTACTGGGACAGTCGCTTACCCGTCATCTAGTCGCTGTGCACTGCAAACCTTACTGGGACAATCGCTTACCCATCATCTAGTCGCTGTGCACTGAGAACCTTACTGGGACAATCGCTTACCCGTCATCTAGTTGCTGTGCACTGAGAACCTTACTGGGACAATCGCTTAGCTGTTATCCTGTCATCGTGCACTGCGAACCTTACTGGGGCTGTACTGTGCCTGGTGGAGAGGCTTATAGGGTTCTAGTCTTTTCTGCAGCCAGCAGTAGCTATCCTAATACCACAACATTCTGGCCACTAAGGCTGGAGACACAGTAAGAAAGCCTGTGGGTGAGCAGAGCTTCCAGTGGAGCTCTTTCGAAGGGCAAGTAAGTCCCTCTTCTGTTCTTATTCTCTAAAGATGCAATGGAGGGTGAATGTTCCAGCCATCATCTAAGTCATCAGGGTGCAGGGAATGTGGAAGCGACAGTCTATGATGGAAGAACGGGAGAGAGAAAGCCCCTGAGCCATTGCTGATCTTGGGACGGCTCGACTGTTGGCACAGGCAGAGACACAGAACCATATTGTCTACAGCAGCAGCCCAGGGAGTTCCCTTGGGGACCTCCATTCAGATAGAAAACCCAATCCTTGGATTCACCCCAGGAAAGAATTTCAGGATGAGCCAGTATGAAAGCAAAGTTAGATTTTGCTAAAAGTCATTTTAAATATAGATTTTTAAGCATACTTGTTAGGAGAAGGTTTGGTCAAGTGAAGAAAGAAAGCCATACCTGAGACAGGAGTCGGGCTTCTCAAGGACAGACTTGGACTTCAGCATCTTGACAGGTACCACACAACCCAGTGCGTTTTTATTTAAGTTTTATTGATGTTTTTATTTCTTTGGGTTGATAAGGAATTTAATTAACCAAGGTGGTGTCTTCAAGGGAACCCGATTGGATCACAGCTAGCAAGGTGAAACCAGACTACAGAAACACAGAAAGTAAGGCTAGCACCCGTGTAAACAGTGCTCATAGTCCTGTGAGCGAAAGATCCAGCAAGTGTCTGGGAGAAGTCTTCCCTTGAGGGCTTCCGGTCTGCTTTTTCTGTTGCTATGAGAAGAACCTTTGCCAAAAACCTTGAGAAGAAGTACACACACATCACCTCAAATGGAATAAGAGACAGTTTATTCTGGGGCCAAATTTGAGTGACCATGGCTTGGGAATCTATCTGTCCCAATACAGCATCGGAATACGGAAGCAGCTTCATGGAGTTCTTATAGGAAAAGAACAAAGGAAGTCATACATCAAGTTATTCTTTAAAATATATTACAGAAACCTTAAGTGGACAGTTAGAGCAGACAGGTGGATCTCAGCTATTGACCTCAGATGTCGCTGATAGTGTTCTTAGCCCCTGGTAGAAAAGAGGGTTTTGTTAAGTTAATATATTCTAATGTTTGTTTTTTAATGTTTATCTTGATATTAAATCTGATACAGAGGAGGGCAAAGAATAGCATTTAGCCTATTAGACCAGCTGGTCCCATGCTATCCTTAGTTGCAGGGGTTTTTAACCAGTCAATCAGATGGACCGGTGCCTCCAGTTCCAGTTTTCAGAGGAAAGGGTTTAGTTAGGGCGGGGACTCAAGAAACCCAATTTTAGGTACACAATATGCCGTATTTTAACAAATGTGTACGAACCCAGCCCCCATTGTCCAGTCACCACTTCAGAGTCTCACCAACATGGGCCCGGCTCCAGAGTACCACAGCATAATTTCTCCCCCCNGAAGCTGAGAAGTGCTTTCTATCTCTGCAGATGATTTTTTCTCTTCTGAAGAGCATCCAGCACACAGAACCACACAACCCTGTGTTCTGTGTCTGTCTTCTTTGGATCAGCGTAAAGGTTTTGTGGTTCGATTCATCTATGCTGGGAGAGTTGTTGGTTTGCTCTGTTTTATTCCTGAATGATCCCACAGTAAGACTACACCACAATTTACTTATTCATTTACTTACAGATGTTGGAGCTATTCCCAGTTTGGGCTATTTCGAAAGCCACTGTGAACACAGTACGGGTCCGTGTGTGGACACAGGATGGATTTGTATTACATATAATTTCTTAGGTGTGCTTGTATTATGAAAATTTTCAGGAATCCAGCAGTCCTAGGCCTGTTCCTCCTGAGGTAAAGAACAGGCTTTATATCTCTCGTTCCTCTTACTACAGAGGAAAAGACGTAATTCCTGGGTTTGAGGAGCAGCAATACTTTATTTGGCCGTGGCATGACAATTCAATTAGCAAGTAATCTAAAAAGTGGCCAGGATTTGAGTGAGACCCCAGAGCAATGAGGTCTCTACATATAAAATCACACTGCCACATGTAAGGTCAGACTGCCATGTACAAGGTGCAATGGTCTGATTTGTGCAAGCCCCGCCCACTCCCCCTCCAGTCCACCACCTAGGCAGGGGGATCTTGCTTCCTGATTCCAGTCTGAGCTCCTTCCTTTCTGTCTCTCTTCCTAAGTGGCAGCTTCTGCCTCTCTCCCTCCTCCCCACTTCTTCCTTCCCCGCTACCCATTCTCTCTCTCTGCCTCTCTCTCTGCTCTTTTTCCTTCTCCCCTTTCCCTGTTTCCCCTCCATAACCCACTAAGTAAATAGCCACTTTATCTGCATGGCATGTCTAATAGGTCTCTGTCTCTCATTTGAGGCGTGGTCTCTCACCACACCTTCGGAGACCTGTGGCACAGTATTTTGCCACGCTTATCCACCTCAGTCTCTCACCCACCACATGGTTCCCTGACTGGGACTTGCTCCCTGCCTGAGACTGGCTGCCTTCAATGTCCTGCCATGGTCTCAGGACCTGATGCCCACCATTCGGGGACCTGCAGTGTGGTCTCATGGCCCGCTGCCCACTGCCACCACTCAGGGACAGCACAGAGTTTTTATTTAAACTATAACACAAGGTCAGCTGAGATGTGAAATGACATTTTTGTTGTTGTTGTTTTGTTTTTAAACTGCTGACATGTGACATTCAAAATAAGATATGCCTGGTCTCTTTGTCTCGTTTATCCTCCAGATCAGCATTGCTCTGAATATTCTTTTGAGCAGCTGAAGCAAAAACAAGTTATTTTGTAATGATATCTAATTTGTACCTGTGGAGCAAGCCTGTACTTTTATAACTTCCCTAGGACTGGCCCTGTCTCCTGTGCCCTGTCCCTCACCATCACGTGCTGGTTAATGCTCCTTTAATGAACACGGGAGCAGCCTCGCAAGAGAAGTGAAGGGGAGAGATGCCATGAGATGGCAGCTTGAACTCCGAGGTGCATGTGGAGGACACGTGAATGCTGCTCCCTGGCAGCTAGGCATAGTGGTCCCACGTTGCCATGGTGACGGAAGTGCATTGATGCTAAATGTCTGAGCGACCCCCACATTTTTAAATAGCAGCTGGTCAGAGCCACTGCCGTGCCTGGATTGCTCTCTCTCAAGTCACTGCTTGGCCCCAGCTGTCTTGCTCTCTGCTGACAATGGCTGTCCTTCACAGGCACACCACTAATAGCATGCTAATGAATGGATGTGCTAATTATCCTTCATAATTCCCAGGACATTCGTCTAAGTGACCTGTCACACACAGTGATGCAGCAAGTATTGATTGAGTCCTGAGGGTCTCGAGGCAAGGTCTGGGCATGAGACAGTGACTTCATAACCTTGGAGCCGTGGGGTACTTCTGGTGAAACTGCCTGGACCAAAAGACAGGTGTCTTGGGAACACATTATTTCCAGGAACAACGTATGTTTTTTTTGGTTTTTTTTAAAAAAAGAATCTCTCTTCAGAAGCAGAGAGGCATGGCTGGATGGGTTAGCCTCTGGGAGGTTTGCTAAAGCATGGGTACAGAAAGACCAGGAATTCCCAAGATCCCCAAATGATTCCACAGCAGAACTCAGATGGGTTGGACTCCAGGCTCTGCAGCTGTCTCTCTGTCTCTCTCTCTGTCTTCCCTTGACTATTGACCATGTTTCTGATAATGGTAGGGATAACTTTTTTAAAGATTTATTTTATTTTTAATTACGTGATCTCTCCCTCTGTCTCTCTGTCTCTCTGTCTCTCTCTGTCTCTCTATCTCTTGTGTGTGTGTGCACGCGCAGGAGTTCAAACACCAGACATGGATGCTGGGAGTCAAACTCAGGTCGTCTGCAAAAGTCATCTTTCCAGACCCTGGCAGGGATAATTTGTCCCCTGGAGGTCTGCATGGAAGGACGGCAGTGGAGACTTTGGCACAGAGCCGGGCCCAAACCAAGTCCCAGGACACAGCTATTCAGTGCCTTGGGATGCAGGCGTTTCAGTTCCGACAGCGCAGGTGCAGCAGCGGTGTGGCGGTGTGGCCTGCTGCAGGTGGCCCTGCCAGGAATCCCACCCCACCCGGCCGCACCTCCTCACGCCGCATCCCTGCCTTTTTGTTCTGTCTCAGCAGCTCTCCATTGAGATAAATGGCATTTCCAGAAGCTTCACCTCTGATAAGTGCTCCTCTGCTGCCGCAGCCAGAATCTTAATGTGTGCTCTGTGATTTAATGGCCATGTAGGCTGGCTATTAACACACTCTTCTTGGGTGGAGTGGACTTGCGTCTTCACCACAGGCTCTCCACTGGGGCGGTGTCGAGGAGCGTCCCTGAACCACTTACCAAAGAAAGGTCTTCTCAGCCTGCTATATTGCAAGTGGCGGCACACTCTGTTCCCTGAGTGGGGGTCTGGAAGGTTTAGGAAGCAAGCAAGGGCCTCCCCTGTCCTGTCTCCCGCAGAGCTGGGAAGAGTCCCAGGGAATACCATTCTCTATGCAGGCACCCTGAGCACTCCTATAAACACCACGAACACAATCACTAGAGCCGGAAAGAGATGGAGGTGAGCTTTAAGACAAGTGTGGGGTACAGACACGTTTAAAAAGTGAAAATTGGTGAGCTGGGGAGATTGCTTAGCAGTCAGAGAGGATGGAGGTTCGGTAGGCAGAGCCCACATCTTGTGGCTCACAATTGCCTGAACTCCAGCTCTAAGGGGATCGATCGATGGGTGAACACAACACACACATCGACAACCACACAGAGAAAGAGAGAGACAGAGACAGACAGAGACAGGCAGAGAGACAAAGACTGAGGCAAAGAATTAAAAGACCCAAAAGACCTGCAAGGGAGGTACAGATGGTTCAGTGGTTAAGAGCACTGGATGCTCTTGCCAGGACCTGGGTTCTATTCCCAACACTCACATGGCAGCTTCCACCCATCTTTAGCTCCAGTTCCAGGGCATCTGATGTTTTCTTCTGTTCTTGTGGGCACCAGGCATGCAGGCAGTTCACAGACACACATGTGGTCAAAACACCATACATATAATTTAAAAATCCTGGCAACTGGGGGACTGGAGAGTTCAGTGGGTAATGTTCTTGCCACATAAACCCCAGGACCTGAGTTTGATTCTCATAACAGAAAATGTCCTGCGTGTGTGATTATGAGCCAGCAGCTTACTCTAACTGCTGAGTTCTAGGTGGGAGATTATGCTACAAAATAAAAGATAAGACTTGTGGGGAGGGACTGGAGAGATGGCTGGGAGGTTTCCAAGAGCAAGTAATGCTCTTCCAGAGGACCCAGGTTCAATTCCTAGCCCGCATGTCAGGCAGTTTGCGATCAGGCGTGACTCCACTTCCAGGGCATCCCACACCTCTGGTCTCAGTGGGTACCCCATCTATGTGGCGTACACTTACACAGACATACATACAGGTATACACGTGATTAAAAGTGAAATAAATCGTCCCCTCGAATTTTACCTACCTAGAGCTCAGGGAAGCCAGAATGGTGGGGTAAAGCAGACCTCAGTAGAACAGCCTGAGGCCACTAGAGACAAAGCCTTCCAGAAAAACAAAACAAAACAAATCTTAGAAAACCAAACCAAACCAAACAAACAAAAAACCCTCAAGGTTGACAGTGCCTGAGGAATAACACCTGAGGTTCTCTTCTGGCTTCTGCAGATGCGTTTTTGAGGGGGTCTCTCAGGCATCCAGGCAGGGAGACTGACACCGTCAACCTGGATCAGACTTGGGAGCGTCTAACACAGTACAATTGGGGAAGAGGTTCCCAGCCAACAATCAGTCCAGTTCCAGGTGCCCAGTAAAGCTTGCCGTGTGATTACCAAGAGACTCCTTTACAAAGTACCTGTGACCATGAGGGTGGTTTCCATAACTAAAAGGCCTAGAATCTAGTGTGGTCTCCGACCAATAGCATAGAGGTCAGCAGGCCATAAAGGACGTATGACATCCGGGGGCCCCCTAAGGATGGTCTCTATTGCCTGGGAACTATAGATAAAGGTCTAGGGAGGGAGAGTCTGGGATAGACCTTTTGGGGAATTTGGGAGAGGCCCACCTCTATAGCAAAAGGTAGGTGAGAACAGGAAGGTCATCAGGTCATTAGCAACAGCTACTCCCAGCCTCCTGGGCAGGAAAACAGGTATTTTATCTCCTCCGCTGAGAAGAGGCTCCTGTGTTTTTAACAATCCTGGTTCCCTAGTGATCAATGTGTCCCCAACAGATTTCTCCTTCCCCAATCTCCAAGTCTGGAAACTTTAATTTTGGATTATAAGTGGTGGGAAGTTGTAGCCCAACATGGGTCCATCACGACTTCCAGTTGTCTTATTTTCCAGGGAACATTCCCCTCCACCAGGCTCTTTCCTTTTCTTGACTTTTGTTTAGCCTCCTGAGAATAGAAACCCTGAAAACTTGAGATTGTCCTCAGAGCTTAGATTAGCAGAGTCTAAACTTGACAGATGACAGATCCTATAAGATGGTAAAAGCCCTGAGTTGGGCCATGCATTACCCACACTGCACGCCTTTGATGCCAGCCTTAGAGACGTAGAGGGCAAATGGATCTCTGTGAGTTTGAGGCCAGTCTAGTTTACATAGTGAGTTCCAGGATAGCCAGAGCTGTATAGTGAGCCTTGTCTCCCCAGCCACCAACCAAACAAACAAACAAACAAACCCACTGGTAGGTGAGAAAATCTTCTACTGTGTGGAAAAAGTTGCTCTACAGAGAAAGCCCAACATGCAAGGGAAGCTGAAGGGACAGTGATTGGTGGAGGAGGCAGTGCTCCATTTGAGAAAGCAATATTTGAGTGTGTGTGTGTGTGGAGAGAGATAGAGACAGAGAGACAGAGACAGAGAGAAAATGCCCTAGCTCCAAGGTCCAACCCCACTTCCCTTCTTTATGACTTTCAGTTGTTCAGTTAATCAAAGTCTTTGAGCTAAAATTTTCCCGTTCCCACCAGTCAGTTTGAGCTGTTTCTCTCCTGTATGTTTGAAGATCCTTTGAGGGGAACTGATTTTCACATCTGATATGTCATCACAAAGACAGTTCAATTTCCTTCCCAATTTTTGTAGCCCAGGCTGACCTCAGATTCTAAGTCCTCCTGCCTCAGCCTCCCAAGCATTAGACTTAGACTTACAGGCATGCGCCACTGTGCCAGCTAGAACAGCTAGAAGAGCTTTTTTTTTTTTTTTAAAAAAAAAGACTTATTTATTTTTCTTTTATGTGTATGAGTGGTTGTCTGTGTGTATGCATGTGCACCACTTGCATGCAGTGCCTCTGGAGGCCAGAAGAGGGCATCAGATTCCCCAGAACTGGAGTCACAGTTGTGAGACACGTGGGTACTGGGAACTGAACCTGGATCCTCAGGAAGAGCAGTAAGTGCTCTTATTCACGGAGCCACCTCTCCCGCCTTTGGCTGACACCTTATGTTTACAGATGTTCAGATTTGTCCTCTGAGATCTCACCCTGTGCACACACAGATCTTGCTAATGTTGAGCCCATAACCAAGTGTGTCTCAGCTCTGTAATTGCTAGTTTATGTTTCAGCTCCATGGGCTTTGGAATGCCCAGCTAGCTAATAAAAATGGTGTTTCCGGGTGAGTCTGTGAGTATATTTCTAGAAGAGCCCACTGAATCACTGGATTGGGTGAAGATCTTCCTTCAATATTTAAGGGAGCAACATCCAATCTATTGAGGCCCAAGCAGAACAAATAGTATAAAGAATGAATCCTTCTCCTGAGCTGGGACATCCATCTTCTGCCCTGGGGATGGAACACCTGGTTCTCTGGCTCTGAGACTCAGTCATGGCTTTGCACCACTGGCATCCCCTGGTGTCAGGCCTTTGGGCTGTGACTGTCACAAGCCTTCTTTCCTGGATCAGCAGCTGGCATACGGCAGATCATGGGGTTCCTTGACCTCTGTGCCAACTGATCACCGCATTTAATCTTCCCTCATGTAACTATACACCACTGGCTCCTGTGCACCCAAGCCTGCACAGCACCACTGTGAACACATCTCAGAGTTAACTGAGGACACAGGAGATGCTGCTGCAGGTGTAGGGAAGTGGTCCCAGCTCCACGCTGGCGCCTCCCAGTCCCAGATGTGTCTCTGCTGCAGACAGAGACAGTGGCCAGTGGCCTTGTCCAGTGAGGGCTTTTCACCAAAACACCTCTTGACTATTTGAATCTGGGACAAAAGTTGCCGGCAGCTTGCATTTTCTGTCTAATTTCTGAAGGACTGTTGTTTACGTAGAAAGCTGTGCTGTTGAGTGGCAAGACATTAGTATCATCCACCAGCAGGTCTACCCATCCATACATAACTTACATGCGAGTACCTGTATTTACATCATTCCCTCCTCCTCCCTATAACTCCCCCTGGGTACCCACTTCTCAAATCCATAGCCTCTTTCTGTAATTATGACTGTTACGTGCCAACACACATACATACAATGCAAATAAATACACAAATATAACCTGGTGAGTTTGTTCAATGTTGCTTGTATGTATATGTATTAAGGCTGACCACTTGGTATTGGGTGACCAGTTAGGGGCTCATCCCCAGGGAAGATTTAATTCTCCCATGCTCACTAATTGCCTGCATTTATCTTTGGGTGGGGTCTTGTGGGATTTCTCCCAGGCAGGTTGACATGCCAGCTAGTATCATTGTTCAGTTCTTGTTTCGGTGACCATATTGTTGAGATGCCATGGGTACAGCTTCTCTGTCATGGAGGACACAATCCCCCCCATACCCTTCCTGTCACAGTGGGAACTGCACTCTTCTCATTAGCCTGGAAATAAGTTCAGGGAAAGCCAATCCAGGTGTTTGCCAGTCCTGTCCAGACATTCTCCTCAGGGGCTGTCTGATAACTCTGTTTCTGGGTCTGGATGTGTTCCTTGGTTTAGTTTTAATCTCTAGCTGAATTTATAAATTCCTATTATTCATTTTTCCCCCTCTGGGAATGTGTCTGTGCATGTGTACTCACATGTATGTGCCTGTAGAGTACAGAGGGAAACCCTGGCTATAGCTCCTCAAGTGCCATCCACTTTATTTTTTGAGATGTGACCTTTCCCTGCCTGGAACTCAGTACTGAGCTGAGAGAGCAACCCAGTGAGCCCCACAGAGTCTCCTGTCCCTCTTCTCCTAGTGTTGGGTCATGAGTGCTCTACCACACTTGACCTGTGTGGTGCTGGAGAGAGACTCAGGCCCTCATGTTTGCATGGTGATCACTTTACCAGCATAGCTGGCTACTGAGCCCTATATTTTCCTTTTATTGCAGGGAATGAGACACCAACTCTTTCGTTATCATTCATTTACTCATCCATCCATTCATTCATTCACCCACCCATCTATTCACCCCAGCCTATGTGGCTGCCGTTCTGCATTGTACAATGTGTTAAATTGCATTTCCCACTAGGAATTCCAAGAACAAAGGACATACTCAGGACACAGGTCTTTTTGGTGCTGTACTCATTTTATTTTATTTTTTTAAAATCTCATTTCCCTTTTTCTTTTTGCCAATGCAAGAAATGGTGGTGGCTCCTGGGACCTCCTGCTGGTCAGGGTCCAGAACTCATGCTGAATGCTCCCAGGGACAAGCATTATTGGAGAAAGTGCCACACACTTGCTCCCCCCCNCGCTATTCTTTCAAGGTAACACTGATCCGCAGTCCAGCCACTTTGCTGACTAATAATTAGAAAAGAAAGAGTGAAAAAAGAGAGGAAGGAGGAGGAGCAAGGGGAGGAGGGAGAGCAAGAGGAAAAAGAGGAGGAGGGGAGGAAAATGAGGAGGAGGAGCAAGAGGAGGCAGAAGAGCAAAAGGAAGGAGGGAGAGCAAGAGGAAAAAGAGGGGGAAGAGGAGGGGGAGGAGGAGGAGGAGCAAGAGGAGAAGGGGAGGAGCAAGGAGAGGGGGAGACAGAGGAGGAGGGGAGGAGCAGTGGCAGTGAGTGACTGTGCTGGGACCTTTGGAAACTCTGCTGGTGAAAGGCAGAGCCAGGCTGGCACTTCCCCTTTCTTCACAGTGGGGCTGAGGCGCTGGGGACAGACCAGTTGTCTCTGGAGAGCCTGAAGCAAGGATGGATCAAGAGACTGTGGGCAACGTTGTGCTCTTGGTCATTGTCACCCTCATCAGTGTGGTCCAGAACGGTAAGGGACAACAGGGGTGCTGCAAGCCAGGCACACACAGCTCTGTGTGCACATATGCTATGCATCTATCTCTATTGCTTCTCTGGACCTGAGTGTGTAGGGGTGGAGGCCTTTCTGTGTGAGTTTGGGTTTTCCTCCTCTTGGACCTTCTTTTGCTTGAGTGCTCATGACAGGCCACGTTTACAGAGGAAAGACAGCAACCTGAAGGACTGGTGACAAACTTGACCCAAGTGTCTACAGTTAGTGTACGGATGCAGATGGGCGGAGGGCAAGGGGCCTGGGGAGAAACCAGGGGGTGCGCGTTCACTTGGATGCTAGGCTGAACTAGTTAATCTGCAGGGCAACGAAGGTCATCTGTGTGTGTGAGGGGTGGGGATGGGGGTTGATTTAAGAGCTATAGACCGGAAAGCACTTTGTCATTATTTTACTCATGTACTTAGAAAAGTTCTTTGGGAGAAACATCCAAAAACACACTGTGTGTGTGTGTGTGTGTGTGTGTGTGTGTGTGTGTGTGTGTGTGTG
>LOJH01001359.1:18740-42710 GCA_001685095.1 Ellobius talpinus
TGTGTGTGTGTGTGTGTGTGTGTGTGTGTGTGTGTGTGTGTGTGTGTGTGAGCTAAAACCCTAGGGGTGACTTTGATTCTTCCAAAGGTACTTTCAAGGGAAATTCACAGCATCCAACAGTAGGTTCAAAGCCAGGGACTCTCTAGGAAGGTCAGGAGGTTCTGTAAGGGGCCCCTGCTGGACCTGTGTGAGAGCTTGATGGGGGCTCCCACTCAGCTATCATTGACTTCTTGTGAGCTAAACTGACTTCGGGGTGAGGATGAGACAGACCTCAGGAATGAATGCATCTTCTCTCACGTAGATATCATTCAGTCTTTCTGTGAGGTATAGGTGGGTGTGTGTAATAACAGGGTGGGGGTTCTTCATTGTTATTTCCCAGTCCTGACTCCCTTTGTCCCTAAGTGTCTGACTTGGTGCATGCCTTGTGAGTGCTCATAGTTACTTCAGGAGTCCCCATAGGGCTCTCCTAGATGCTTGCTTTCTGTCCCTCCACAGCAGACACTCCTGCCAGCCCAAGGAAATCCTTTGCTCAAGTACCCACAGGGAGATTTCTTTGTTACCATTTAGACCTCGGCTTCCTTAATCCTCAGTGTCAATTTAAGGCATTAAAAGACGCGGGTTAAAAGGCTTTACAGACCCACTTGAAAGAGAGCCAAGAGAACATGTAGCTTGGCATCAGTGTTTCCGCACTGTTTTCTGTGGTGGTAACACCAAAGGGCCCCAGAAATGTAATGTGCGGGCGGTGTAAAGGTATCTCTCTCTTCAGGGGTGGAGGCAAAATTGCTCAAAGAAAACCACAGCCTCTAGCAGTGGGGATGAGCTGTGTCTCTTTCTGCACCGATAATTACTGTCTCACAGTGACACCAAGTTTTTACAGACTCCTCAATCCTCCAGTGAGAAGCCACAATGGAGCAGCCCTGCACGTTCTCAGAAGTTAAGTTCTTACCGTGCTGGCAATGCACAAGGAATGGAGCAACCTGGGCAATCTTAATTCTTTTATTTATTTGTTTGTTTGTTTTTGACAGATATCTCACTGTCTAACCAAGGCTAGCTTTGAATGTGTAGTGTGTGGTCCTCCTGCCTGTGCCCTGCCCAGTATCGGGATTCCAGGCGTGTACCATCATGCTGGGTTTTAGCCATCTCGTTTCTGCCGCTTCCCCCTGGTAGAGAAATGGCTTTGTTTTCTATGAGTCCAGTGGGCTCACACCCGGAGCCTCTAGCTGTTGGCCTGGCCTCCAGGTTGCACAAGTACCCTGGTAGTTGAGATGCATGGTGGGGGGAGAGTGGCTTAGAAGTTCTGTGAGTGCATGGAGGCTCCAAAGATAAGAATACGTGTAAGGAGAGTATCGAGTGATTGCTGTTTGGGGACCCAACCATGAAGACACTGCAGCCTAGTTTTCAAAATCCACGTCTTTGCCACTCAGCTTTCTTGAGAGGTGGAGGAGAATAACCAGACAGGGAAGTTGTGTGGAGTGGTAGGAAGTAAAGATAGGGGAGGAGAACTTTCTAGAAGGTAGAGGTTACTCAGGCACTGCTGTGGTTCTGTTACAAAGGCCACTTCCTCACTTGGCCAACAAGTATTTGTGCATGCATGCGTAGGTTGCATAAGGGACTGGAGGTCTGTACAGCAGGACCCAGGCAAAGCCCAGGGGTACCCTGGCTGTTTGGCTATGCTAGGAAACCACCAGGAAGGAGAGGATGATAAATAGACAGCCACACAAGCAGCAGCCTCTTCTCCAGGGCCCTCCAGAAGCACCGAGAATAGGTAGAAGAAAAATGTGTGTGCAATGCCCATGGGGACCAGGAGAGGGCGTTAGATCACCGGGAATGGAAATACAGACGGTTGTAAGTTTCTTGCAACCAAGAAGCTGGGAACCAAACCTAGGTCCTTTGCAAAAGCAGCCAGTGCTCTGAACCCCTGAGCTATCTCTCTCTCCCAAGAGCATGCATTTAATCTTGCTATCTAAATATCTAAAACTTAGGATGTGAAACTGTTCTGTTGTTAATACACAGAATGACAGTAGTACACTTTACATACACACATCTATACATACAGTATATTTTACTATAAGCTATATACAACTTATACACAAACATATCTGTCATAAGCTGTAAGACTCAGTTTTTTTTCTTTTCAAGACAGGGTTTCTCTGTGTAGCCCTGGCTATCCTGGAACTCATTCTGTAGACCAGGATGGTCTCAAACTCACAGAGATCTGCCTGCCTCTGCCTCTCCTGGCATGCACCACCATGATCCTGATAAGACCCAGATTTTTGTCGATGAGTGTAGGATCATGAATATTTCGAGATCTTGGCTACAAAGGGAAATAAGCTGAAAGACAAATGATGTTTACGGATGGACATGTTATTTTAGCACGAGCTATGACTGTTGAGGGATATAGATAGATCGAGAGTCTGGGACAGCGGATTAACAGATGACCCAGCCAGCATCAGTAGAGTCCATCAGGTCAGATCCCATGATTGATGGCTCATCTCACCACCAGGGCAGTGCTGAGCCAGAGTTTTCTAGATAAAAGGAGCAGGACCTTGACTCTTTCACACGCACAGGGCACAGCACGCTGGTCTTGGAGCATAAGTACAGTTACTGAGTCTGTGTCCAAGTCTGCTTTTGGGGGGGTGAAAATCCTAGTTATCTGGCTGTGGATTCTTCCTTGGGAGTGCAGGTTAGTGTAGCTGTGGGATGAGCTGGTGTCCAGAGATGTGTCATTTCCTGGACCGTGTTCTGTGATTCCAAGTTCATGAATCATTAGCAAATGTTACCACAATGAACAAGTTCTTCGTGGTGACTCTGGAGAAGCAGCAAAGGACAGTCTAGTTCACCAAGAGGGGTGTCGTAATTAACCACAGCGATTCCCCTTTCCATCCACTTTCTGTCAGAACACCTTCTGAGAAATGTCACCCCAATGTCACCATACGCCAGCATCCCTTGGTGTCTGTTGCGGGCTCATTTTTCAAGCAGCCTATAATAATTTAAAGCTACTATATCTACAAGGATCCTGACTGGCGTAGATAGTATGATTAGTTCTTATTCATGGTACTTCCTTATTTTAATGTAATTCAAGCAAACCAACAGAATTTTAAAGTGTTTATTATCTTCCGAGAGGAGTAGGGGTGGGAAGGAAAGAAAAGATAGCCCAGGGCCTCTCCACGAAACAGGTTGTGGGTGGGGCTTCAACTTTACAGCCTGGCGATTATTGCAAGACTAGCTGAGCAGACCCTGTTCAGCCTTCAGGGTGAGAGTCAAGATGGGGTTACCAGTTCTGTTTTGAAAAAGAAAAGCAAAGATACAAAGCTCCTTCTTCCAAAGGAAAAGAAGTGTAACAGGAATTTTGGGGGGAAGTTTCACTCACAGGCACCAACTCCACACAGGGCATGTTTCAGTAGGAAGAAGGTAACTGAAACACAGGCAGGAGCGGCGGAAAGCCTGCTCTAGTCATTCATAGTTTTCTCCAGGGTACAGATTCCTGGCAATTATTCCCAAGCCAAGATGACTACTTCAGGGGCTGTGGAAAGGACTCAAGCAGCGAGTGCTTGCTACACAAGCCTGAGGACCAGAGTTTGAACCACAGCAACTGTGTGAAAGAAAAGAGACGGGGGCAGGAGAGGTGGCTCAGAGGTTAAGAGCACTGACTGCTCTTCCAGAGGACCTGAGTTTAATTCCCATCAACCACATGGTGGCTCACAACCATCTATGAGATCTGGCACCCTCTTCTGGCGGGCAGGCATACATGCAGACAGACCATTGTATACATAATAAATAAATTAATTAAAAAAAAGAAAAGAGACTAGGAAAGAGAAGTGGGTGTAGAGGCACAAGCTTGAAACCCAATGCCGGGGAGGCAGAGACGGGTAGACTTCTGAACCTCACTGGCCAGCCTAACTCACAAGCTCCAAATTCAATTAGAGACCCAGGATACCAACCTCTGCCCTCCCCACACACAGGTGCTCACATGCACGTGTGCACGCACACACACACACACACACACACACACACACACACCGACATGCACATCACCTCCCAAACTACTCCTTCAAAACAGACAAAATATGATGCTCTACTAATAAATGGGCATAGGAATACTGAGGCCACCCTGGGGCTGTTGCAGTTCAACTATGGTCCTGTCTGTTTAGTAAATGAGAACCTGCAAACAGACCATGCACAAGGACTTCCTGCCCTTTGGGATTCTGTGTCCATTAGACCTGTGGAACTTGTGTGGGTCCAGATCACCCCACCCCGTTGAGGCCGTCAAGGTTCTGCTCTGTGTGCTGTGCCTGGTTTGAGGGAGTCTCCAGGAGAGGAGACGTGGGCCTATCACCTATGACATTCATTAACTTCCTTAGTGAAAGGCTCTTTTGACCGCAGAGGGACACAAAGGTCCTTGTGGCTGGGAAGGACAGCCCAACATCACTAGGCTTTCTCTACCATATAGATGAAGGGTGACTAATCCAGATGTATTATCCAGCTGTGCTGGTTAACTTTTTGTCATCTTGACATGAGCTGTAGTCTTCTGGGAAGGGGAACTTTAAATAAGAAAATGTCTCTGTCACACTGATCTATAGGCAAGTCTGTGGGGCGGTTTTTAAATTCATGATTGATGTGGGAGGGCCCAGCCCATGGAGCTGTACCACTCTTAGGCAGGCCATCTTGGGTAGTATGTTCAGGCAGGCTGAGGGGCCTGGAGAGATGGCTCAGTGGTTAAGAGCACTGACTGCTCTACCAGAGGACCAGGGTTCAATTCCCAGCACCCACATGACAGCTCACAACTGTCTCTAAATCTGACACTCTCACACATACATGCAGGCAAAACAGCAATGCACATGGAATAGATAAATAAATTATCTAAAAGAAAAAAGAAAGGCTGAACAAGCTATGGGGAGGAACAAGCCTGTAAGCAGCACTCCTCCAGGGCCTCTGTTCAGTTCCTGCCTCCAGGTCCTCACCCTGACTTCCCTTCATGAAGGACTCTATGTAAGGTGAAAGAAATAAAACCCCTTTTATCCTCAAGTTGATTTTGGTTATGATGCTATATCGCAGCCATAGAAAGCGAAAGCAAACCAAGCTTTGCACCGCTATAACAAAGAAGCTGTCCCAGGCTAGCTGAAGGACTGGGGTTTATCGTGATTGTGGTTCTAGAGGTTTGAGTACAAGATCAGGTGACCCCAGAGGGTCGGGTCAATGGCGAGGACAGCATAACTTGGACCACAGTGGAACGTGTTAGTCTGCGGGTTTACAGGTTAAGTCAGAAAAAGAGGGGAGGAGGAGAAGGATGGAGGAAGAGCAGGGAGGAGGAGAGAGGAGACAGAGTCCAGCCAACCCTTTCAGGGCGCATCTCCAGCGACTGCCCATAGGCCCATCTCCTGAAAATCTTTAGCACTGCATTCTGGGGACCAGCGTGAAATACGTAATTTGTGTAATATATAGGTGGACTGTACCCATACTCAGACGAGACCAGCAGACTTCTTGGTGGTTCTGAGACATAAAACAAGTCTGAACGTTGCATTTTGGCTTTTACTTGTATAGCTTGAACCCTGCCAGACTGCTGTTCTTGTATTGTACCACGCACAGAACCTGGAAAGCCCGCTAAGGCGTGGGTTGCTGAGCGCCTCGCCCAAGTTCCGGTGCCACACGTCTGAGGTGGCGCAAGCACTTGAGGGTCTAATAAGTCCTCAGGTGTCTCAGATGTTTCTGGATGGGGCACACACGAGAACCTCTGCATCTCACCTCTGACTTAGAGCCTCAGAGGGAAGAGCTACTGCCGTACTCTTCGTTTTGTGGGTGAGGAATCGGAACTCGGAGAGACAGCCAATGCTGAAGCTGGTTAGGGTCCCTCCAAGGCCCGAGTCCCAGTTAGCTTTTCTTTCCGCAGACCCGTGTTGCCCCCTGAACACCTCTCCTACCTTTGTTATGTTGTTTTTCCATATTTTTTGCATTTTGTTGTTGTTGTTGTTTGTTTTTCGAGACAGGGTTTCTCTGTGTAGCTTTGGAGCCTGTCTTGGAACTCGCTCTTTAGACCAGGCTGGCCTCAAACTCACAGAGATCCGCCTGTCTCTGCCTCCCAAGTGCTGGGATTAAAGGTGTACGCCACCACGACCCAGCTGCAAGTATTTCTTTAAATGTTAGTTTAGGAATTGCAAGCTGCACCCAGGAATACTTACTTTTACGAAGTGAAAGAGTTCCAGAGTTTGGAGACAAGCTGGCCAGGTGTAAGATATGGCCTTCTTCAGCCCCCACTCCTGAGCTGGGAAACCCCAGAGTTAGTCGGCTGCTCTGGACCTTAGTTTCTCCTCTGAGTAGGACTGTAGTTGTGGGAGGCAGGATAACAGGCCCCTAACAGCATCCTCTTTCTACGAGGCTGTCTTTTCATTATGTGGAGAAATGCAGGTTGGTTTTGAAAAAAAAAAATCTTTCCTGGCTTATGTGAGTCAGGCTTATTTGATTTGTTTGTGCGTGTGAGTGTGTGTGTGTATGTGTGTGTGTGTTCAGGTGCCCAAAGATGCCAGGAGAATGTGTTTCATCCTTTGGAGCTGGAGTTACAAGTGGTTGTGAGCCAATGCAGATAAATGCTAGGATCTAGAGTTGGGTTCAGAAGAGCATCAGGTGCTGTTAGCTCCCGAGCCTTTTCTCCAGCCCCACAAATGCAATCTTTTAAATGAGGACACAGCCTTTCCATTAGAAAGATTCATTGGCCATCCTTGGCTTTGGAAGGGGCCATGAGCCGAGGAATATTGGGGATCCCCAGAGTCTGGAGAGTCAAGGCAATAGTTCCCCACCCCCTTGAGCTTCAGAGAGAAAGCAAATCTGTCCACACCTTGATGTGCAGCTCAGGGACGTTCATCTCGGACTCTGACCGCTGACATGGTGACACAAGTAATCTGTGGTATTTGAAGCCACTGAGTTGGTGGCCGAGTGTCACACTAGCTAAAACAAACCCACAGGATCATCTAGCGCAGTCCCGGGAATGTGTGACACTTACAAGGCAGAGGATGGACGGCAAACATCAGCGCAGTGCCTGGCCCAGAGTGGCAGCATCCCCTGGGCTGTTGGAAGTCTCTCATGGGCTTTTGTGAATGGACCTTGGTTTCTTTAACCCTTTGAGGATCTGCTTTCCCACCTGGCCTGCTGCTTTCTATAGAACACAGTTTCCCTTGGTCGGGCATTGCGCTCTGTCACTCCCATTCAGACAGTGACCACACCATGTCTGCATTGCTCACTTGTTATTCCAAGAAGTATATGGGCACCACCCACCACGGAGCCCTGCCAAAGGAATGTGGCAGCGTCTGATCCACTTTACCTAAGAGCACAGTTAATGAATTCTGAGCATGCTCGCTTGTTACCACTGTCTCTTGGATGTGGTGCTGTTGGCTGCCCTCTCAGGGTGAGACAAGAGAGGGGCTAGTGACCCTGGCACAGTGGTGATTTTGAACTGGGGTCTTCAGGTTATTTTCAGACCACGTTGTAGTCATGTGTTTTCTGATTTCTTTCTGCCCTGTTTGCCCTACAGCCAGAACTGCGTAGATGCATACCCCACTTTCCTTGTGGTACTCTGGACTGCGGGACTGCTTTGCAGCCAAGGTAACCATGACTTCCCTTTGTGAATTCTCTTTCTATAATGTGCAGCTCTCAGGGGTTCAGAGAGCAGGCATTTTGTTGAATAGCCTTGACTGGACCTACAGCTCTTATCCGGGATGCCCTGGAGAGATGAGAGCCCCGGGGAGGTTGTGTTCCGGCATGCTCAGTGCAGGCGCAGTGTGCCGTGGTAATGCATTGCTAATGCTTGCTCCCTGGTGGCTGGTTGAGAGCGCAGCTCTGACAAGGGTGGTTTAAGGCTAAATGTGACTCAGAGTCCGTAAGCATGTTAGCTCAGATACAAGGGCATTGTAAATGAGAGCGCCAGAGGGATCTATTTTGGGACTGCCGCTGCTGGCTCTTCTGTTAATAAGCTCCCAGCACGCTGGCCCTTCCTTGGGCATGCATCTGCAGAGCTTGGGCTGGGTCCCAGCCGAACCTGGGTGATTGGCTGCACAGTCTCGATTTCAACAAATCTGAAGGACGGATTGACTCCCTGAGGTGCTCTGCAATGAAATGAAAACCAGAATCATATGCTCTTGGTTCTCTTTGGAGACCGAACACCAGAAGGCCTTGGCCGAGACTGGCATATGCCTGGTGGTTGGCTCAGTGTGATTGGAGCCGCTTCGGTGGTCCAGCAGGACCCATGGAGAAAGTCCAGAAGCAATCATTTGAAGAACCATTGGATTACTATCATCTTCTGCTGCTCTAAAAAGCACATCCAGTGGATATTAGTTTCCCTGTGACCCTTAAGGACACTTTAGGGACAAAAGTTCAGGGTTCTTCAGCTGATGAGCCTCATGGGCAGGATTAGAGCCTGGTCTTTTATTTCTAACGTCTGGAGTTTCTCTAAACATTCTTTTACTGTACTAATTTATATTGTAAACACACTTCGAACATTTATTGTATGCTAACTTTGTCTTGGATATATGCAAATTAATAGTATGCAAAAGGACAGTTAAAAAGTAGTTAGATGGGGGCTGGAGAGGTGGCTCAGAGATTAGGAGCATTTGCTGCTCTTGCAGAGGACCAGAGGTCAGTTCCCAGCACCTACTCTGGGCAGCTCACAATTGCCTGTGACTCTAGGGGGATCTGATGCCCTCTTCTGACCTCCAAGGGTACTGCATACACATACCCACACAGACCCCCCCACATATACACACAATTAAAACAGCAATAAAAATGAATCATTTTAAAAATTAAAAAGGTAAATAGGTGGGTGGATATGGTGCCCTCTTCTGGCCTGCAGGTATACATGCAGACAGAACACCGTAAACAAAATAAATAAATAAATAAATCTATCTTAAAAAAAGAAATAAAAATAAATATTAAAAAAACTTTCAAAAACGTTTCTTCTGTATGGTTAAAATTAACAGTGGAAGCTCCATAAGTGTTACCACTGCTGCTAGGCAGTTATAAGGTTTTGGAATCAGAAAGATCTGGAAGTCAGAGTCACCTCATGACACTTGCTGGACTTCAATATAACATTCGTTTGATAAATATTATTGAAAGCCTATATGTTCCAGGCACTCCACCAAGTACAGAGGTGATCTGAGAACAACGAGTGTCCTTGTGAACTTTCGGTCTTTGCTTAGATCTCTTCTGCTGCAAAATAAACACTGGAAAGCTCTCTCAACCAGCAGGTGGCTTTAGAGCCAGAGGCACCTGACTCCAGTGAGGTTCTCATTAATGGAGCTGCTTTGGTGTTTGCATAATGCTGGGGAACTTTCAGTGTTTTTACTCACATGGTCCTATTTACTCCCATGCTCTTTCTTAAAAGATGGAAAGGTTGTTACCAGTCTTTGTTCTCACATAGCAGGAGAGCTGTGACCAGTCCTTGTCCTCACATAGTAGGAGAGCTGTGGCCTAGGACCAGTTAAGCCCCTGTTCTAGATCATCCTCCTCATAGGGAACTGGTGTTTTCCTCTCCCAACCCTAAATTTAGGATTTTACCGGGTTGACAGGAGTGCTGTCTGCAGCTGTTTCCCCAGATGTGGGAATGCAAAGAAATCTCCCCTAGAGGCCAGAGAAACCTGCTTTGTGCGCCAGAAACCCCAGAGGCACAGAGTATCCTCACCAGGGACCCAGTCTCAGAACTGGGGCTTTGGTTCCCGCTGTGACCCTTCCCCGCCTTCCTGCCCAGCTGATGGCCTTATGCAAGCCCCCCTGGCTGCCTGACTCCAACTTCCCATATCTAGGGATAGACATGTTTGTCTCAGATGGTTCTTAAGCAAGGACTTTGTGTAGTCTGCCATAGAGCTGGTGCAAGGTAATCAATCGTTTTGGAGCTTGACATGCACCCAGCCCTTGGGCTGCATTTGAAGTGTATGTATGCTGACTGCTTTGTGTCAGCTTGACACAAGCCTAGATCTGTCTGGGAAGAAGGAACTTAAGTGAGAAAATGTCTCCATAAGACTGGCCTGGATACAAGCCCGTGGATTAGTAACTTGGCTAACGATTGATGGAGGAGGCTCCATCCCACTCGGTGGTGCCACCAGCCAGGCAGGTGGTCCTGGGGTCCTCCATGGCCCATGTGCCAACCCCTGCCTCCAGGTTCCTGCCTTGAGTTTCTGCCCCGACTTCCGTCGATGGTGGACGGTGATGTGGAGCTGTACGCTGAAATAAACCCTTTCTTCTTCAAGTTGCTTTTGGTTAGAATGTTTTAGCGCACCCACAGAAACCCAAACAGAGCCAGTGTGCTAGCCTCCACTTTCAGAACCCCGGGCCTCTGATGGATTTTGTGATCAAATGCTAATTGCTTGGCCGCTGTTCCTGTTGTCTGAACAATGGTTTGGGAGGCCAAAACTGACATGTGTGTTGTCATTTTTCTTCTTTAGTTCCGGCCGCCTTTGCGGGACTGATGTATTTGCTTGTGAGGCAAAAGTACTTTGTCGGCTATCTGGGAGAAAGAACTCAGAGGTAGGTCTCAGGGTGCTGAAGAACTTGACTTGTGCTTTTCCAGTAGGAGGCTATTACTGCCAAAGAGCACTCTGCCTCTGAAAGCTCAACAGGATCTCCTTGGACGAAGGGAGGACAGGCTAGGGAACCCACACCCCCGCCCCAGCTTTAAGGGCTTTGAAAACACAGCTGGGGGGTTGCTGAGTTTTCCCGTTCAATTTTCCCTTTGCACAGCCTCAGCTCACAGGGGCATTTTAGCATGCTGGGCTGTGCATTGCTTGCAACCACACACCAGCTGCTCTCTGTGGTGGAATCTGGGGCAGCAATGACTTTTTAAGTCTGACTTCCCAGGCCCCTTTTAAGTTAAACATCTCATCGTTTGTCAAGAGAAATGAGACCTAAAGTTTGCACCTTCCCACAGCATCTCTTGAGTAATAGATCTGGGGACCCATGGGACCACTGAGAACACAGATGTAGTGATAGACAAGTCGGAGGCTCCAGATCAGCCCATTGCGCTGTTCACAGATGAGTCATGCCCAGCCCTCCTCAGCACTTTCTGTCCTTTGGCCATGTCACTCCCAACCCCTGACTGCCTGATTCCTCCCTGGAATTCTCACGATGGGCAGAAAGGACTCCTGCAAGTTGTCTTGACAGCGTGAGTACTGTGGCATGCGCACCAATCAATCAATGCAAAAGAATTTAAGAGAGGGATCTAGTGACCTACATCCTCTGATTGCATGCCACTTCCCCAAAGCCCATCCAGCTGTGAACTGATGAGGCCGGTGCCCTCATACTCCAATTATTTGTTAATAGTGCCACCAACTGGAGACCCTTCAACAAGTGGGCCTTTAGCGACATTTTCTACCCAAGCAGTAAGAGCCAGCAAGTTGGGCTTCTCAACTTCCATTGTCTGTGAGTCACACAGGGAGCTTGTTGGAACGCAGGGTTTGCATCCTGGTTTGAGAAGGACCCGCGAGGTTCAGCTTCCCACAAGCTCCTCGCAGATGCCGATGCTCTTAGTCCCAGGGTGGCAAAGGCTGGTACCCAACTGCTGAGCAACTTTCAAACACTTGTTGAGAGGCTCTGGGGTTCCATTCAACTGAAGTTTCTGGTACGGAACTGTACTCCCTTGGTGGCAGTGGGGACACACCTGTCCCACCGAGTTGACTCTGCTCTGCCTTTTGTGCTGATTGTCCTAGGCCCTTGGCTGGTTCTTTCCTGACAATCTTAACAAACCATTTCACCGGTCTTCCAGATATGCCATCCCCACTCAGATGGGCCCAGGCCCAGCAAGCCAGGGTCTTGGACAGGGGCAGAGGACATGGGTGGCCTTTGCATATCATTAGGCAGCTACTTCTCATGAGGAATTGCCTCCTATCCCCAGTTGATTCTCTGCCAAAGATGTTTAGGAAGGAGAAGAGAGGCAAGGAGGGGATCGGGAAAGAGAGGAGGGGAGGGGAGGGGGAGAAAAGTAAAATGTTTCTTTCTCTCACTCCCCTGGAATGTAAGAACCGTTTTTACATCACTGGGTGCTTAGCTCTCATTAGTGCAAACCTCATTCCTCCCCAGGCAGCCTCAGGAGGGTAGGCTGAAGGACCTTCATTGGCTTATTTAAAGCATGTCCCCTAACACAATTTCCATTCCATGCAGCCTCTAGCATGAGCCTTATAGGCACTCCTGATAGGGACCACCCTGCAGAGGCGGTTAACGAATTACGATGCTCCCAAGCTTCAGTCAGATGGTCTCTCCGCTGTTAGGACCTGTCAGCATTCTGTCACCAGGGATCTGTAGTTGAGGACACTAAAAGAACTCAGGGAAGCTCGTGCCCTAAAGACAGGCTCCTTCGCCTGGCGTTGCTATGAAGGAAGAAGGTAAAAGGAGCATTACTGAGTCAATGAGTTATAATTTAAACCCCGTGTCTCTGGAAGCAACTGTATTTTGGGGGTGAGATAGGGGTCATTGGTGCTGGGTCTGCCACCCGTTTGCCTTCTTCTGCAGCACCCCTGGCTACATATTCGGCAAGCGGATCATCTTGTTCCTGTTTCTCATGTCCCTTGCCGGAGTGCTCAACCATTACCTCATCTTCTTCTTCGGAAGCGACTTTGCGAACTACATAAGAACTGTAACCACGACCATCTCCCCGCTGCTTCTCATCCCCTGATTGCTGGTTACGGAGTAGGGCGATCACCTTATCAATAGCGAGGCATCATAACTCAGCCCCGTGAAGGTTTCTGCTCCTCGGCTGTACATGCTGTAAATCTAGTGCCTCTCTGGGCTCCTTAGCATCAGTTAACCTTGCTTTTCTGGGAAGAAAATTATTTTGTGTCAGCTCTGCCCCTTGAATGTGGCAGTGGCCCAGGATGTATCGTCTTGCTCCATCCTGCACCGCTCCTGGCTTATCCTGCTCTCTGGAGGTGTCTTGTGTGACAATAAAGGGCATAGATACGATTTTGGCTGATGGCTCAGTTTGGGGGTGATATTTCTGTATTTGCTACAAGTATTTCTTCAGCCTACATGATAATTAAAATCACAACATCCATATTATGGACACTGATGTCTTTAAGAGTCTTTTATTGACCAAGCATCTTCCCCTACCTCATATTTGGATTAGGTTGGCATCTTAGGTCACTTGCATCATGCCCAACATTTACTATGTCGTGCAGTTTAGAATGTGCTGTAAGAATTGAAAATGATGTCAGGCCCATCATAATGTTCAGCCACTGAATGTCGGTTGAACAAATGAATAAATAAATTCACGACAGACTCATGAGTCACTCGCTGGCTATGTTAATGAAATGCAGCCTTTACTCTGGACATGTTTGGAGTGATCCAACTGCTGTCACCCAGGTGCCTTTGGGACAAGACACAGGTGTTGTCAGATTTCCAAGACAGATAAGAGGAAATGCATCTTTCGGGGCTATACAAGGGAAACTCAGTCTGCTTTTTCCCTAAATAACTTAACTTTTTTCCGTTAGTATATTAGTCAGAATTCTTGTAAAGGGGTCAGCATTGATAGAATATATACACAGGAGATTTATTAGATGGATTTACAGGTCGGTCCGGGAGGCTGTCTCACATTAGAATCTTAGTCCATCCATAAGGCCGGATAGCTCTGTAGTCACAATCTGGTACTTGAAAGCCTGGAGGATCCCTGGAGAACTGCTGGCTTTCATCTACACTGGGATCCTGAAGGAGTCGATCCTAATACCAGCAAAGGGATGCCACAGCGATGGGATAGATGAGTTTACCGCAAGAGTGAGGGCAAGCAGGCAAAAGGCAAGGGCTTCCTTCCTCCCTGTCCTCGTATGTGGGCTGCCACCAGAAGGTATGACCCCGATCTAGGGTGGGACTTCCCACTTCAAATGGTCCAATCAAGAAAAGCCCTCACAGGAGTGCATAGTGTCTTGGTTGATTCCAGATCCGGTCAAGTCAACGACAACCAAGACTAGCTATCCCAGTTAGCTTACATAGAAATGGGTTTCATTGTGGAATTTTCATACATATATGTCATCATACTTTGGTTTTAATCACATACCTCCATTCTCTGCCATTTCTTTGTCCTTGCTGGCTTCCTTCCTCCCAAAAAGTCTCCCTTCTGATTTCATGTCACATATATCCCATTGTCCCCTCTTGTTTACTGTTTTCCCTTCCTTTAGATCTCTTCTCCCCTCATAATCTCACATACACATATATTTTCATCTCTCTCTGTGTGTGTGTGCGTAACACACACACACACACTTGTGAAATAATCTTTTTGTTCACTGTGAAGATGTGTCATTCTGATTGGTTTAATAAAAAGCTTAATGACCAATAGCTATGCAGGATTTGGGGGGCAGAGAGGATGCTGGGAAGAAGGCAGAGATGCCAGGAGATGCAGAGCAAGCAGGATGGTCAATACATAGGTGAGGTAATAAAACCACAAGGCAGAAAGTAAATGAATAGAAACGGGTTAATTTAAGTTATAAGAGCTAGTTAGAAACAAGTCTAAGCTATCGGCTGAACTTTCATAATCAATAATGTCTCCGTGTGTTTATTTGTGAGCTGACTGTCCAAAGAAAAATCCGACTACACACACACACACACACACACATGCACACACACACCCTATATCCCATGTATCAGAAAAAACACAAGCTATTTGTCTTTCTGAGTTGGCTTATTTTGCTCCAGTTGAATCCATGTTCCTTCAAATACAGCAGCTTCATCTTTTAAACCTTAATAAAATTCCACCATGTATACGGACTGCACTTTATCTGCTCATCTGTTGATGGACAGCCAGCTGTGTCTTCATTACCATGAACAGCACATCCATAAACATGGGTGTGCAGATGCTCCGTGGGATGGTGACTTAGGGTCCTTCGTGGATGAACCCAGGAGCGGTGTAGCTGATCATGTGCTAGCTTTGGTTTTAGCTTCTAGGAAACCTCCCTACTGGTTCCCACAGTGTACTCTCCAGTTTGTACACCCACCAGACAAAGCTGGGGTTCCCACTCCTCTAAATCCTTGCCAGCATTGTCCTTTTCTTTCTTTCTCAGTGCTAGACCTTCTGCAGAGGGTGAACAGCTACCTCTGGACAGTTTTGTTTGTTTTTAAAGGTGTGGGTCACCACACCTGACTTCAAGGCAGTTTTAATTTGTATTTCCCTGATGACCAAGGATATTGAACATCACTTCAGTTATCTGCTGGCCGTTTGTTTTTAGTCCTCTGAGAACAGTCTTTTCTGCTGTTAGGCAGCCCATTTATTGATTTTTTTGTGTGTTTAATTTTGGATTTCATTATGAACTTCAGATATTAATATCCTATTAGATATATATGTTAGCAGATTTTTTTCTCCAATTCTCTGGGCTGTGATCTTCTAACTAATTGTTATTACTATGAGTGTGTGTGAGTGTGCATGCGTGTGGGTGTGCTATGGCACACCTGTGGAGTCAGTCTTCTTTCTACTTTACGTGGCATCTGAAGACTGAGCTCGGGGCCTCGGGCTTGGGCGGCAGCACAAAAGCTCTCACTGAGCTGTCTTGCAGGCCCTGGGAGAAGCTCTGGAACTGAGAGCGTCCCGTTGGTCAGGTCTTGCGATTTGTTCCTGCACTATTAGAATTATTTTCAGAAAGTCCTTGCCTACGTCTGAGTCTTTAGTGTTGCCCGTATTTTTTTTTTCATAGCACTCTGGTTTATTTTGAGTTTGCTTTTGATCTTAGTGGGTCTTAGCGTCATTATTTTACTTATCTCTCAGCACCATTTGTTGAAGAGGCTCTTTCTTCTAAAGCAAACTACAGCTTTGTCAAAGCTGAAGGGGTTGTAGTTGTGTACCTTCCTTTCCGGTCCTCTGCCCTTGTCCGTTGGTCGTGCATGCATGTGTGTGTGTGTGTGTGTGTGTGTGTGTGTGTGTGTGTGTGGTGTAGTGCCATATTTTCGTCCTTATGGCTGTAATATAGTTTGGGATCAAGTGTCATGATGCCAATAGCATTACTTTCTATTCAGGATGACTTTGGCTACTCAGAGTCTTCTGTGCTTTTGTTTCAATTTGGGGGTCTCCCGGCCCTCACTTTTCTTTGGGGAGTACTGTTGGGATTTCGACAGGGACTGGACTACACTGGAGCTGCGACTTGCTTTGGGTAGTAGAGGCACGTTCTCTGTATCAAGTCTGTGGATCTGTGACCATAGGACATCTTTTTATCTTTAGTGACTTTCTCAATTTCTTCCTTCAGTGGTTTAAAGTTTTAATGATTTATTTTATTTTTATTTTATGTGCATTGGTGTTTTGCCTTCATATATGTCTGTGTGAGGGTGTTGGATCTTCTAGAACTGAAGTTACAGACAGTTGTGAACTGCCATGTGTGTTCTGGGAATTGAACCTGGGTCCTGTGGAAGAGCAGCCAGTGCTCTTAAAAACTGAGCCACCTCTCCAGCTCCAGTTTAAAGTTTAATTGTATAGGCCTTCAACTTCCTTGATTAGTTTCTTTCCTAAGTATTTTATGAAGTTTTTATTTTACTGATTTTAATTTTGATTTGTGCTTTTTTTATTTTACAGAGTTTCTGCAAATTCGAGATTTTTTTGCAACAGGAAATCAATTGATTTTTGTATGTTGACTCTGTATCTAGTTACTTTGCTTAAAACATGTATTGGTTCTAAACATTTTCTGATGAAGACTTTAGGATCTTTAAGTGTAGGGCCATTTCATCTGCACGTAGGAATACTCTGACTTTATGCTTTCTCACTTTTATCTCTCTTATTCCTTTCTCTTGTTTTAATGCTCTAGTTAGGATTTCTAACACTACATTATATAAAGATGAAGAGAGTGGGCACTCTGGTTACAGTGTTTAGTACGAGAGTGGCCCCACATGCTTACATATCTGCTTAGTCCTCAGACAATGGACTGTTGGGAAGGAATAGGAGGTGTGTCCTTGTGGAGGAGGTGTGTCCTTGTGGAGGTGTGTCCTTTTGGGGGAGGTGTGTCCTTGTTGGAGGAGGTGTGTCCTTGTTGGAGGTGTGTCCTTGTTGGAGGAGGTGTGTCCTTGTGGGGGAGGTGTGTCCTTGTGGAGAAGGTGTGTCCTTGTTGGAGGAGGTATGTCCTTGTGGAGGAGGTGTGTCCTTGTTGGAGGAGGTGTGTCCTTGTGGAGGAGGTGTGTCCTTGTTGGAGGTGTGTCCTTGTGGAGGAGGTATGTCCTTGAGGAGGTGTGTCCTTGTTGGGGTAGGTGTGTCCTTGTTGGAGGTGGGTCCTTGTGGAGGAGGTGTGTCCTTGTGAAGGAGGTGTGTCCTTGTTGGAGGAGGTGTGTCCTTGTGGAGGAGGTGTGTCCTTGTTGGAGGTGTGTCCTTGTGGAGGAGGTATGTCCTTGAGGAGGTGTGTCCTTGTTGGGGTAGGTGTGTCCTTGTTGGAGGTGGGTCCTTGTGGAGGAGGTGTGTCCTTGTGAAGGAGGTGTGTCCTTGTTGGAGGAGGTATGTCCTTGTGGAGGAGGTGTGTCCTTGTTGGGGTAGGTGTGTCCTTGTTGGAGGTGTGTCCTTGTGGAGGAGGTGTGTCCTTGTGAAGGAGGTGTGTCCTTGTTGGAGGAGGTGTGTCCTTGTGGAGGAGGTGTGTCCTTGTTGGGGGAGGTGTGTCCTTGTTGGTGTGTCTTTGTGGAGGAGGTGTGTCCTTGTGGAGGAGGTGTGTCCTTGTTGGAGGAGGTGTGTCTTTGTGGAGGAGGTGTGTCCTTGTTGGGGGAGGTGTGTCCTTTTAGGGGGAGGTGTGTCCTTGGAGGAGGTTTGTCCTTGTGAAGGTGTGTCCTTGTGGAGGAGGTGTGTCCTTGTGAAGGAGGTGTGTCCTTATGAAGGAGGTGTGTCCTTGTAGAGGAGGTGTGTCCTTGTGGAGGAGATGTGTCCTTGTTGGAGGGGATATTTTTGTTGGGGGTGGGCTTTGAGGTTTTAAAAAGCCAGTGCCAGGCTTAGTGTCTCTCTCTACCTGCTGCTTATGGATCAGGATGTAAAGCTGTCAGCTACTTCTCCAGAACCATACACCTGTCTGCTTGTCACCACACTCCCTACCATGATTAATAATGGACTAACCCTCTGAAACTGTAAGCCAGCCCCCAGTCGAATGCTTTCTTTGAGAAGAATCGCCCTGGTCGTGGTGTCTCTTCAGAACAATGGACCAATGATTAAGACACTTATGTTAGTCCCTATTTTACAAGAAATGCTTTTGTTGTTTTCTCCATTCGCTATAGGTTTGTCATATATAGTCTTTTTATGTTGAGATATGTTTTTTCTATTCATAGCTTCAAGGATTTTATTATGAAAAGGTGATGAATTTTATCAAGGGCTTGTTCTACATCTCTTGAGAAGATCATGTGTTTTCTGCCCTTAAATCTATTTGTCTATTGTGTGACATTTATTTATGTTGAACCATCCTTGCACTCCTGGAAGGAAACCAGTTTGGCTATCATGTATGAACTTCTAAATGTGCTCCTGAACTCAGTTTGCAAGGGCTTACTAAGAATTTTTGTGTCTTTGCTTTTCAACAGCATAGGTCTATAACTTGTTTTTGTTTGTTGTTGTTGCTATTGTGTCCTTATTTGGTTTTGGCATTAGAGTAACAACTACTTTCCTAGAATCTTTTGAGCAGTGTGTGCTCCCTCTCTATTTTATGGAACATTTTTGAGAAGTATTTCCAGTAGCTCTTCTCTAAAGGCGTGGTAGAATCCGGCAGCCACTCTAACCAGTCCCTGGCCTCTTTGTGGGGAGACTTTTCACTCTTTCAGTCTTACTGTTCACCGTAGATGCTCTCAATTTAGTTTTGGCTTCAGCCACACTGGTCTTCATGTTGCTTCACCCACAGAACCCCAGTGTGATGCTCTGGTCCACCTAATTCCTGCTCTTCTCACAGATTCATCATCTGCTGGCAGGACCCTCCTCAGGCGGCCTTCCCCATGCCACACGGCAGCTAAGGGAACCCCACCCCATCCCCCCACTGCCTCTCACCTTTGCCTCACCTTTCTTCTCTGGACTCCCCTCCTCTTGAAGTCAGACCATGAGTTTACCCAACACCCATGACTTAGCATACAGTATAAGCTTTGAAAGGGCAGGAATTCTCCCCACCTTGTTGGACTGGCACATAATCAATACTCAATGAATGATGATGCCAGAAAGAATGGGCCGGGTCACATGACTGTGTATACTCACGTCTGTGATCATATGATAGAGGCTGTGGTGACTGACGGGCAGTACCTTGGTCAGGGTTTCTACGGCTTGTGGAGAGACACCATGACCACCATAACTTTTATAAAGGAAAACATTTGATTGGGGCTGGCTTACAGTTCAGAAGTTCAGTCCCTTATTGTCACGGTAGGAAGCATGACAGCACGCAGGCAGACACGGTGCTGGAGAAGGAGCTGAGAGTTCTACATCTTGATCTACAGACATCAGAAGGAGATTGTGTACCACACTGGGCTTGAGCACACATGAGACCTCAAAGCCCGCCCCCACAGCAACACACTTCCTCCAACAAGGCCACGCCTCCTAATAATTTCACTCACTATGGGCCAAGCATTGAAACACATGAGTTTATTGGGGTCATTCCTATTCAAACCACCACAGTGAATGAGGGCTAAGGGGCTTAGAAGAATATTTGGGACAAGAAGCCTGACGGATGGGGTAATAGTTCCCCTTCTTGTGACAAGATACCTGACAAAGTCAAATTAAAGAACGAAAGAGGTTTTTTTTGTTTTTGTTTTTCTATCACATTTTGAGAAAGGAGAACATCTTTCACGGGAGGAAAGTATGGTGGCAGGAATCTGAGACAGCTGGCCACATCCATGGCTTTTGGTGTCCAGAGGGAGGGGGAGGGAGGGAGCGCGGGCCCACTATAGACCCTTAAGCCCTGTCTTTCTCTACTTCCATTTGGTTTGGTTCATCCCACATTTTCCACAAACTTCAAGAACACTGTCACCAGCTGGGGACGAAGTGTTCAGACACACGAGCCTGTGGGAAACGTCACATTCAAACAATAACAGATGGTTTCAGATACAGCAAGCACAAGGCCGGCTATATTAAGTTGTTTAAAAATGCACACTCCAGTGCCACTCAGAGACAGGAGCTGGTAGGTTGGGGACAGAGCCCCGGCAAATCTCATTCTTGAGAGGAGTCTTGGGTTTTCTTACTGTGGACGCTTGCAGGATCCCTGGATCTCACGAGAGCTTTGCTTCAGTACTGCGCCATGCCACCACAGACACCAGCTTAGTTTCTCAGAGCAGAGATGTGTAAGTGTAAAAATGCACACTGGATTTATAAAACAACACAGGAGATACATGTAATGTCACATAATGTTTTTGTATTTATTATCTATTGTATAGTAGTTCTGTGGCTATATTGTTAAAGTAGATCGTTAGAATTCATTTCATAAGTGACATGACATTCTTCAAAATTTTTAAATTGTATTTTATTTTGAGTACTTAACTGCATGTGTGTGTGTTTGTGTGTGTGTGTGTGTGTGTGTGTGTGTGTGTGGACGGTACTCATATAGTACCCTCAGAGGCCAGGAAGGGCATCAGGTCCCCTAGAACTGGAGTTACAGATGGTTGTGAGCTACCATGTGGGTGCTGGGAACTGAACCAGGGTCACTGCAAGAGCAGCCAGTGCTCTAAACACTGAGTGGTCTCTCCAGCCCCCTCCATTGGAGAACGTTGACCTATAAGTAATGTGGGAACTGGGAGAGGCCTTGGGGTTGAACCGGAGGCTTTGCCTCCTTCTAACCACCGGTCCTCAGGCATATATACAGTGGGGTACAAAGTACCTATGAAAGTTGTGCCCACAGCACCTGGGGCCTCCTATCTAGATCAGAAAAGGCCTTCTTTGTGGCTTGCCACAATAGGATTATCTGAGCACTTCATTAAGTATTTCTGATCACAGGTGACACACTGTTAAAATATTTTTTGCCAACACCCAAGAGGCTGGGGTTGTCTGGATGTGGAGGAAGGCAGCGCATAGATCTGTATATGAACGAGAGCACTAAGCAGCAATGCTCTCACTGCAGACTTGCTTAGCCAGGTGGGAGGACATTCTTATCAAAATGTTTAGAGAGAGGCTTTTCTCTTCATTTCTGCAGAATTGATCTCCAAATGAAAATTTCCCTTGGCACACCAACATGCCCAAAACCCACGTGAAGCATAGCCTCCTGTTTTCAAGATAAGCCCCTTAGACACTGCGCCAGCAGGTGCCACATGGTGTCCAAATGAAGCATGGGAATTAAAATAGATCGCAGCCCTGCCTGGGAGGGCAGGTTCACCGGCAGGGGAAGAAATCAGGTTAGCGCTGCATGAAAGACTTTTCCTGAGGAGATACTACATACATTTCCGCTCATCCCACACAGGGAGCCCAGGACAGAGCAAAGAAAGGACTGGTTGGTGAACCTGAACCAGTGTGTTTTATTGGGGTTACTTACGGGAGTATGGGTGAGGGGGGACTCACAGGAGCAGAAATGACTCAAAGGCAGCTGCATCATCAAAGCCCACCCCAGCATGGGTGACAGCTCACAGAGCTAGGGACCTGGGGCACACCAAACAGCCTGCAGGCAGCTGTAGTTAGTTATTTTTATTTTTTGGCTCTTTACTCTTTTTGGGGGGGCATCCAGCTCCCAGGCTTATGAATGCCAGGCCTTAGCTTGACTTGATTCTCATCAGCTTTTCTTAAATTATCCTGTCTACCTTTTGCCTCTGGACTTTTACCTTTCTCTATTTCTGTATATCTTTTCTTTCCTTCTCATTCCACATCTGGCTGTGTGGCTGTGTGGCTGTGTGACTGTGTGGCTGTGTGGCTGGGTGGCTGGGTGGCCCCTGGAGTCCTCCTCTCCTCCTTTTCTCATTCCTGTTTCTCTTTCCTCTCTTTTTTCTCCTTCTATGCATTCTTTTTGTCTGCCAGTCCCGCCTATGCAACATAAAGAACGCGCAACACATCTTTGCATCATTAAACAAAAGTTCCACAGCACAAACAAATGTAACACACCTTAAAATACTATTCCACAACAGGCACCTTAGCAGGTTGGACAGTGTCCTTTCCAGGTGACTCAGTTGGTCTAAACCTCTTCCAGGCAGCCGGTCTGGTCTCAGAGTCTCTGCAGCTCTCCTTGTCTGAGTAATCTACTTCATGGCTCTGTTGGATGCACAGGGACGCTCAGCCATTATTGTTACTCTGACAAGGAGGGGTTTAGTGAATCTGGTCAGTTTCAGGGACTTCCTGAAGCTGTTTTGAGTGGTTTACCTTCTTACTTAAGGAGCCTCCCCACAGGATGGAATGTTTCCATCTCAGAGAAAACCATTACACAATAGTTAGGCATAAAAAAATCAGGTGGTTCCCTGAGAGGAAATAACTGTTTCTCTTTTAAGTATTTTGGGGGACAGAGTTTGATGAAAAGAGGCAGAAGCAGAAAACAAAGGGTTACTATGGATAGACTGTTGGCTCACACTTGAGGGCTGTCAGGCCCTCATAGGAGGGAAAGTGTGGCTGCTGGAGAGGCTGGAACCCTTGGCTATGGTAGTAGGTGTGGCTTATTACATCTTAGCTCAGAGCTTCTCAGTATTCCTGACGCTGCGAACCTTTTAACACAGTTCCTCATGTTGTGATGACCACCCCAACTACAAAATTATTTCCATTGCTATTTCCTAACTGTAATTTTACAACTGTTATGACTCATAATATGAATATCTGATATGCAGGATGTCTGGTATGTGACCCCTTCAGTGAAGGGGTCGCGGCCCACAGGTTGAGAATCAATGTCTTACCTGATTAGGAAGCGGAGAGCTTGGTCCAGAGCCAGAAGCAGATATCAGCTTCAAGTCCATCCCCCAGGAACTCACTTCTGCTAAGTAAGCCGAAAGGATACTACAAATGCCCAAAGCAACACCATTGACTAGGGGACCAAGATATCAAACTCAGGAATATGCAGGGGACATTCTGCAGGCAAACAAACCATAGCAGCTATGATAGCAAACGTGAACAGACTATTTATGACAGAATTACAAAGTCCACATGGCTCTTGTCATAAAATGCAAGACTTAAGGAAAGTATCACTCGGCCTCTGTCTTTTGGGAGATACTGGCGGGAAGGTTTGAGAAGCCTGCATTGCAAATGCGGGCAGGGTATGGAGGAGCCACACAGCGAGGACAACGTTCTGAAAGGAAGGAAGAATTCCTGAAAGGAGGGAAAAGATGACCCACGCAAAGCAGGAATTTAGCAGAAATGAATCTGGCAGAATTGTAACAATTAGCTTGGAAGACAAAACCTGTTAGCCTGGAAATAGGGACCCATCTGGAGATAGTTGGCTGATGACAATTTCAGTGGCATAAAATGTGGGTAGCAGTGTTCTCCAACTGCAGAACCTGCTACCCTGTTGACTAATAGAGTTGATTGGGTTGATCTGGCTGGCTGAGTTCACCTTTCAGCTGAAAGAGGCAATCTTCCCATAGAGAGGAGTGTTCTTTGCTGAAGGGTTGATGAGTAAATCAGATTGACCTGTGGGGATTGTCTTAACGTAGGTCAGGGAGGGCCGGTCCACCGTGGGTGGTGGCATTTTCCTGAGCGGGCAGTCTTGGGCTGTGTAAGGAAGTGGAGAGCTGGCGAGTGAGCCATAGTGCTCCTCCATGATTTCTGCTGTGCTCCTGGGCGGTGAGCGCTCTGGTTAGCGCTCACCCTGCGTGGGGTCGCTGTCAGGCCTGCTTCCAGGTTCCTGCCCAGACTTCCTTTAGTGAGGAACTGCAAGCTGTGAGCTGGAAGATGCTGCTTTTGGTCAGGGTGTTTTCTGGTAGCAACAGAGCAAGTGTTATCTGATTTCCATACTAGGAAACCACAAACTGGTAGTCAGAATGGTCAGTGACCTCAGGTGTACAGACCCACCTGTTCCTTAGTCTTTTTTTTAATTTATTTATTTATTCTGCATACAATGTGCTGCTGGCACGTATGCCCACACAGCAGAAGAGGGCACCAGATCTCATTACAGATGGTTGTGAGCCACCATGTGGTTG
>LOJH01001360.1:1784-35827 GCA_001685095.1 Ellobius talpinus
GCGCTGACATCGCTGCTTACTAGCAGCTGAGACTTGGCCAGCCAAGCTTCTGAGCCTGTACCTAGGACAGACAGCTGAGGGCATGAAGCGGAAGCAAACTTCACCCTGTCTGTCAGACCGCTGTTGTCAAATACTCTCAGGGCTGTTTCCAGTCTGTGCCCAGCACTGTTCTCACTCAGCTTTGTTTCTGAACCAAGTGCACATCAAAAGCAGAGAAGTCACACCAGAGCATCTCCCACGAGAAGGAATGCTGTGTTTACAAACAGTTCCTCTGGTTGACAGTTCCTCTGCTCTCTTTTACCTGTGCTTTAGATGCCAGGAACCTGAGGCAGGGTCCTGATGGCTCCAAGCTGCCTTTGTTTTAATGGTCAAGCCAGTGATGGATTCTTCAGTATTTTATTTTGAGCAGGACACTCCCTCCAAGTTCAGCTTTGCATCTGCATTTCCCTATTGGGTTTCTGTATTGCATTACGTAGAAAGGCAAAAACAGTGTAGGTAAAAGTAAGGTCACAGGCAGATCCTGAAACAAACGGAATGGTCCATATACTTCAAAGACACCAGTGGGCCTTCTCCACCTCATTGTTATGTGATAGAGGTTGTTTAAGTGTCTCTGCTTTCAGTTATTATTATTATTATTATTATTATTATTATTATTGGAGGGTGCGTGCATACCATTGTACACACAAACAGGTCTGAGAGCAACCCGTGGGAGCTGGCTTCCTCTCTCTACTAGGGGTTCTGGGAGTCAAACTCAACCTGTCAGACTTGGTAGCATGCATCTTTACCTTTACCTACTGACCCATCTTGCAGGCCCTTGTTTTATTTTTATTTGAGAAAAAAAAGTTATACATATTTATTGGTAATAAACTCTACTCTCTCCTAAAAGACATCTTAAGAGATAGTTTACTGCAGAAGTTCAAAGATGATTTTCTTATCGCTTTTCCGTCTTCCGGATTATAGAAGGGAAGGGTCCAAGCCTCTCGCTTATGCGCATCGAAGTGTTTCCCTGGTTCTCTTACAGCAGCAGGCTGTTAGGAGGAAAGCTACTTTGAGTGAAAATTGACCCTAGCAGGTTTCAGCTGGAGCCTTAGCTCTGCACTCAAATTTTTGCTTAAATGCAGAGAAACAAGGTGTGTAGCTAGTACTGAACTAGCTAGGACACTGCAGGGAAACAAAGGGTTAAAGGAAAACTGTCAGTATTTTAACTATAAACAGCCATCGTTTTCATTAGAATTGATGTATAAAGTGCCTTCAATGGCTTTCTAGATAAACGCACATAGTTTATCTATAACAAGCAGGTTGGAGGAGCAAAGACTCCTCAAACTCATCTTAAGGCTGTGCTCATAGCACCTGGTTTACTAAGGAAGAAAACTAGCAAATGTGTATACCCCCAAAGGCCAATACGATGACTCTGAGGATCTGGGGGACAGATTTTGTGAAAATGCAAAGTGCTGCTTGTTAATCAAGGTGAGCATTTGCTCCCAAGAAAACAGAGGAAAATTTCTGTTTGATTTAGAAGGCCCCAAAAGACACAAGTCAAAGCACCTCATGGTACCTTACAGACATGTATGGTAATTATGAGTTGGACAAAAGCTGAAGGATTGATCTGGAAGTCTCCCTCCATTGGGCCACGTGTGACATCAGCTGACCTTTACTCCTTTAGCCTTGCCACCTTTTTTTGCCTTTAAATTTTCCTGGCATGTGCTGTACACTTTAAAGGTTAAAAGTTTTGCAACTATGTTCTGTATTTGAACCTTAACGTTGTTATTGTCTACCTGTGTTATCACCAGAAAATGGTAACCTCATGCCTCGGTTTCCTTATTAGTGAAATCAAGAAGTATCAGTGGCTAGTAGGGTTTTTGTGAGCACCTAGACTCTAGATCGTAGGGGGACATTGCTTTCAAGGGATCAGCACGGTTCTCAACACAGTCAGTATCTCCAGTCACCATGCATTCTTCTCAGTATTTGGAACTGGACACTGTAATTATTATGTTGTTTGATGACTGTGGTCCCTTTGAACTCAACTGAAACTACCTATATAGGGAATACAACTCACAGAGAGAGTGAGATCAAATGAAGCAAGACCGTCGAATACATCCAGGAATTGATGGAATGGGCTGCAGGGATTGTCTGTGCTTGGGTCCTCACATCTCCTAAGCCCTGGAAAACTAAGAAGCAAAACTAAAGGTAGAAACAAGTCAGAGTGTTTGCTCTGAAGGTTGACTTTTCTTTTCTGTAAACAATAGACACTACTACAAATAACTTTACCGAAGTTATCCAGGGACATCAAATGATACTTTATAACACTTGGCAAACTAATCAATCTTTAAGAATTATTTGAATGGAAATGATAAGGCCACAACTAATTTGACAGGCTAACAGAGCACTTGAATTTATCTCAGTTACAGAGTTAGTTCAGACAAGCTCCGTGAGGGCCACCCGCCAAATCTTTAAGGTAACCCTGAGGGTGAAACTTCTCATTCAAGGGAGGCAAGCTACCAACTCTTGCTGGGAAGGCTACTCTTTCCTGTCAGCTTGACAGGCTGAAGAGTCATCCGAGACACGTGCTCTCTGGGTGCATCTATGACGATGTTTCCAGAAAGGTTAAACTGAGGTGGAAAAATCCACCCTGAGTGTAGCCATGGTATCCCACAGGCTGGGATCCTGGACTTAACAAAAAGAGGACAGAGAGTTGAGAAGCAGAATTCATTTGTCTGTTTCCCGATGGCAGACATAATGTGAACAGTGTCTCATGCACCTGTCACCACGCCTTCCCCACTCTGATGGACATGGACTTCCTGCCACAATGCCTTCCCCACCCTGATGGACGTGGACTTCCTGTCACCATGCCTTCCCCACATTGATGAACGAGGACTTCCTGTCACCACGCCCTCCCCACTCTGACGGACGTGGACTTCCTGCCACAATGCCTTCCCCACCCTGATGGATGTGGACTTCCTGTCACCATGCCTTCCCCACACTGATGAATGAGGACTTCCTGTCACCACGCTCTCCCCACTCTGACGGACATGGACTTCCTGTCACCATGCCTTCCCCACTCTGATGGACGTGGACTTCCTGTCACTGCGCCTTCCCTACTCTGATGAACGTGGACTTCCTGTCACCACGTCCTCCCCACTCTGATGGACGTGGACTTCCTGCTACCCTGCTGTCCCCACACTGAGGGACAGGGGCTTTCCCCCTTTTAGCTCCTTTTACCAGGTATTTTGCTATGGTGACAAGAAACTGACCGATGTACTTACTTTACTTGAAACACAGAGGATTCAGTGTGAATGACTGTGTTACATGTGGGTATAATTTCTATATAAGATTTCCGATTCTTTCCCAAAGTATAGAGGTGTACTCAATAAACAGAATAAACTAGAAGAGATTTTCCTCCCCTAGTTTCACTGAGGCCATGACTTGTACGGTGTGGCCTAATGTCACTGTAATAGTGAACTAAACCTAACCTGATGTGTAGAGCGACTGTAACCTGCTCTTGCATCAAGTTCCCAGACTCAGCCAGTCACAGCGAACAAGAGTTCAAACGGGGCTCAAATAACACAGATACAAACCAGCATCCAGCAGGTCGGCTATCTAGATTTGCTAGAGGGTTGCCTTTTAATGGTTTGGAAGGATTAACCACAAATAAATAGAAACGTAAACATTAAGCAAAAATGACAGTATTTAAATCATATGCAGAACAGATGTGAAAGGAAAGGGATCAGGACTGATGAACAGGAGTCTGATAAAAGGCAGAGAAAAATCCATATCCCGTAAACAAGTGTCCGTCCAGGTCTACCTCACTGTTCAAGTGTGCAAAGGTAGCAAGCAGTAAAAAGAAGTGCATGATAATTCTCTTTGTGGGCAAGTTAATTAGGTCACAGGTGGGGACTGATAATGGTTAGCCACACATCTCTGATACACTGGGTTAATGACAGGGAGAGAAACTGTTGTACTTGGGAGGGAAAGGGGAAAAAACACGGAGAAAAGGTCTGGACAATTCCCTGGCCCACAGAAGCACGTATAACTTCAAAGATAGCTAACACATGAAAACTACATCCAGCAGGGAGGATACTTTACCCAATGGTTTCCTTCTCTCCTCGACTTTACCTTTTAATTTCAGCTGGAGAGAATCTAGCTGTCAATCAAGGCTGGGTACATTATAGTAATCAAGGGAGTGGTGAGCATGAGCTCAGAGGGGCTTGGGTCTCCCTGAGGGCATCTGGCCAGGGCCTCTGCACTATGAGGTTTGGCTGAGCCACACCACATGACCTTTATGGTAGCTTCCTCTGATGTACCTCCTTTCAAATGACCAAAGCCTTTATGGCCAACTCACCTGGTCATTTGACAGACAGCTGACCCTTCCCTTGTACCCAGTGGTCTTGATTGGGGAGCTGTCAATCAAGCAGCCACTTCTTTGACCCTTGGTGATGGGACAATAGCTTGAACTCTTCCTGGATGTTCTGAGGAAACTGTTAGCTGCAGAAACCATTGCAGCTGTGGCTGCAGCTGAAGCCATGGCGCTGTTCTCGGGAGGCCTTCCTCCACTCATGACTGTTTCCAGACAGCCTGTAGCAGTTACAGAGAGACTTCACTGTAGCTAAGATAAGTCTCAATGACATGTGATGACCCCATTCATCTAATCGTGGGTCCAGGGCAGAGAACTTCCCGGATGGCTCAGCAAAAAGCTGACTTGAAGCATATCTGAAGCTCAAAATGGGGGGAATTAGGAAGTTGTGCACAAGTACGTGTGCCCTTTTCTATCTGTGTATTGATTCTCAGTCTGGAAGCTGCTCCTCTGTGCACGACTATCCACTGGTGTCTTTGTCACCAATCTAGGGCTCTGAAGGCACACTGTGACCAGGGCAACTCTTCTAAAAGGAAGTGTTTAGTCGGGGCCTGACTTATAGTGTCAGACTTTAATATCATCGTGACAGGGAGGATGGCAGGCCGGCATGGTGCTGGAGAAGGAGCCGAGAACTTGACATCCTCAGGCAGCAGGCAAAGAGAGAGGGGGTGTCTGGCACCCCCCAGAAACCTCAAAGACTACCCCCAGTGACATTCTTCCTTCAACAAGGTCATACCCATTCCAACAAGACCACATCCCTTAATCCTTCTAATCCTTTCAAATAATTCCACTCCCAGTGACTAAGCATCCAAGTCTACCATAACACCAGTGTTGTGACATCGGCCTCAATACGGTTCAAAGTAGAGTGTGGTCTTTCATTTGCCTATGCGTGTTTCTCACTGGTAGAGTGAAGGAGCTAATTTCATAAAGAGCAGACAAAAGCCTGGGATTCAATCCCAGCAGTGATGGCAGTGGCCACGAGTGCTCTTCAGCAATGGGAACACTCCAGAGAGAAGTCTAAAACAGAAAACTGGAGAGCCTAGGCGATGGGAGGCAACAGGCGTGACAGTGAGATGGTGAACCCCTCAGGCCTTGAACACTGGAAGGGTTGCAGGGGGCCACCACAGTCAAAAACTCTGGGGTCCTGACACCTGAAGCTTGAGAGCCTAGAACATTAACTGGGTGCTTCCTACTGACACTAAAACCCCAGAACAATAAGTCTCTGACCTGGGCATCTATACCAATGCTTAAACCTCTGGTTTTGAAAGCTTGGAACAGTAAGCTTGTGGTCTGGGGGCAGAAAGCCATAAGCCTCTGGCTTTGTGAGCCCAGAGTTCGCACTGACCTGAGCACCTAGAATGTAAGTATCTGGCTTTGAAAGTCAGGAGCTGTAAGGTTCCAGATCTTAGGGCCTTGTGATGTGGGTTGTGGGGTCTGAAGGGCCAGCCCTGCTAAGCTTCTGTCACTGACGTGTTCCAGAATGCCAACACTGATTAACTATGTTAGGGTTAGGGTTAGTCTTGGCTCAGGCGCTGTTTCCACCTGAACAGAGCAAACAGACCCACAGCCAACTGTCTGCAACAACACATTTGTCAGTAAACTGGGAGTGTGCAGTCAAATAGAAACATAGATGTTTCTAGTTGACCTCGTCAGCACAGCCAGGCATGTTTTCTGATTTCTGTTATTGATCTTTGGGGTCACTAAAACTGATTTTCAAGAACCAGTCTCTGTTTGGTGAGTATAGACACGGGTGTGTTTCTTTGGTGAGTGTAGACATGGGCGTGTTTCTTTGGGTGAGTGTAGACACAGGTGTTTCTTTGGTGAGTGTAGACACGAGTGTATTTCTTTGGTGAGCGTAGACACGAGTGTATTTCTTTGGTGAGCGTAGACACGAGTGTATTTCTTTGGTGAGCGTAGACACGAGTGTATTTCTTTGGCGAGTGTAGACACGGGTGTGTTTCTTTGGTGAGTGTAGACATGTTTCTTTCGTGAATGTAGACATGGGCGTGTTTCTCTGTCCAGCCAAGATTATCATTTTCCATGCTGACCCCCTCTAGCTATGTAACTGGCCTCTCACAGCAGGTTTTAGCAGTCTCAGGCAGCCAAACTCCGTCTGGAGACAGCGGCACCCTGACTGCTCCTCACTGGCACCCAAGTGGATTCACCAAGTGTAAACACCACCTACACCCTAAAGTCAACTGGGATTAACAGCCTCAGCACGAGGCACTGTGCTCTGGCCAGTCCAATTTTATTATTTTTCCTAAGCCGAAAATAAAAAAATTAAGACAGTCTCATAATTTATTATGACTGAAGTAGTAAGTAGCTTACATCTCAATTGCTAAAAAATAATAAATAAAGATTTTTAGCAGACCCCTTAAACCAAATTACTAAGCCTGAGGAGTCTCCTTCATTCCCTCCTGCCAGGGCCTTGGTCCCTGATTTACCCTCTCCTCTCTCAAGCTCATGGTCACAAATTCATGCCTGTCCTGACCCTGCATGCACAGGACCACTGCTCTCTCAGCTAAATCAGCTACAGGAACCTGTTTAGTTCATACCTAACTTGACTGGTTCAGAAGCCACCTGGGAACTAGACAGAAAGTATGGCTTCGGAGGACCACGACCTTCAGTGGTTTGCTCCTCACAGTGGGGGGCCAGGAAGGTCTTTGGAGAAGGGGAAGAGAGGAAACTGTGTTTTGAGTGTCCTTCCCCACAAGACCTGTGGTCAGTTGCTGCACCAGTCCAGGCTATCTGCTTACAAATCGCCACTGGCTCTATTGTCAGTGGTTACTAGTTAAGAGTTCTAGACTTTTCAAACTTGACTTTGGATCTATTAGCATCAAATGTGATGGCCTCTACCTAGGAAACAGACACCAAGTGAGCTGTAGGGTTCTTGCTTCTTCTCAAGCCGACAGAAGAAAATCAGAGATGGACAAGATAAAGCCAAGCTCTCTACTCTTCAAGACATGTGTATCACACAGTCCACTTGTAGAGATGCTAATGAGATAAAGTTAGAGGGGACCAGTAGCCAAGGGGCAGGGCAGGGCCGGGCAGGGCAGGCATGATGGCCAGAGGTCAGGGTTATTGATAGGGGCTGGGGGGATGCAAAAGATACTTGGCTAGCAGCATCCAGGAGACCTTGGCAGGTACTGAGATAAAGAGACAAGACCCTGAAGCGTAAGCCAGATGTGGACACATAACCACAGGAGAGTCCAGAGGCCGGGATGGCGCTACTGGAAGACCGAAGCTTGGGAATTTACAGACTTAGTTTCCACAGTTCTACTGGCTTATAGATAAATTGGCCTAAAGGTGATATACTTCCTGCCGGGATTAGACAAATTAAATATCACCGTACTGGTCTCTGAGGAGAAACGGAAGGATAAAAGGGAGTCAGGAAGAGCTGACCACACTGCAGGAGAGTGGCTGGAAGGGCAGGGAGGCACTGACTACATCCACTGAGGCCGTATGAGGAGGCTGTCCTGTGCCTTCATAGGAAGTCTGTCCCAAAGCACAGCTCATGCTTCTGCATTCCTCTTTAGCACTTACTGGATTCCACTTGGTACTTTAATTAGCATAAACACTATAATTAACGCTGGAAAAATCGTAAGCCATCAAACAGCAGCGGATCATCTGCAGCATTTCTTTGCAAGTGCAATAAAGTTAAAAGAATTTTTCCTGCTCTCTCAAGGATGTTTTGTTCTTTTTATGACCCACCCACCTAGAAGCCTCTTGGTGTTTATTTGCCCGGAGAAACAATGAAGCTTTGAAACTCTGCACCAAGAAACAGAAAAGACACCATAAAAGAGAAATCCATCACGACGGCTTTGACCATCTGTGGTGAGGAACAGGAAGCTCAAATAGGACCTCAAAGGGACAGAGGCAGGATGGCCATCTGGGAACTGAAACAAGGGAAACCCGGGCCCTGCCCTCCCAGCTCTAAGTGTGCACTCTCCTTAACCCCTGGAGTGCCACGTGCCACCACAGCCCTTGGAAAGCAGTGCCTTGCTTGGGGGCGGGGTGTCATATTGAGGCAGACACATTAAAGCCCCAGAAATTTTCCTGGTATCACGAATTAGCGAGGTGGGTAGTAATTAAAATGAAGTAAGTTGTGGGATGATCTTCATTTGATGGTACTTAAATTATTTATAGCACCTCCCTCCCAAGTAAGTGTTGTGCATAGTTTAAAACTTCTGATGAGTCTAGGGGAAAAGAAAGATCTAGATTTAGAGAATGTTTCCCGCTGCCTTCCATCCCAGCAGAACTGCTTCTGGGCTTAACTCGTCAAACAGGACTTAGGTGAAAGAGCAAAGAGGTTTGCAGTAAGTTGGAAAGAGCACTTCTTTTGAGTCTTAGGACCTGGGATGAATCTGAAAATTCAACCCATGTTTCGCTATCACTTGTAGTTATTAGACCTCCACCTGGTACAAGAAAAACAGGGGCACAAAAATGGAATTGTCTGTTGGGTGTTAGTGTTGAGACTCGATCAAGACTCTAACAAGTGTGGAATGGAGACAGACATTGAATAGGCACTGTTCTGCCTACTGGTATTAGAGCTGACCAAGGACTTCCCCCCGGGTGTGTTTTCAGGTGTCTGCCTGTATCCCTGGAGCCTAAACCACAGAAAACATTGCTGCTGCTGCTGTTGAACACACAGTATGATGGGAATGCCCTTCACCCTCTTCCCGGATGTGCGGTTTTTCTTGAGGATGGTCAGTTTTCACTGTCACCTTGACACAGTCTAGAATCAACCTGGAAAGGGAGTCTCAGTGCGAACTGTCTAGATGGGGCTGGCCTGGGCAGGCTTGTAGGGCTTTTCTTAATTAGGTTATTAGAGGTGGGAGAACTCAGTCTGAATGTGACTAGCACTATCTCATGGGCAGGACGGTGTGGAATGAAAAGGAGACACTGGGCCGAACATAAGCAGGAATTCACCTGCTGTTCTCTGCTCTTGATTGTGTAACACACTGGCTGTCTTAGTTTCCTGTCCCTGTGACTTCCCCAGAACGACAGACTGAACTCTAGAATTATGAGCTGACAAATCCTTCTTGCCTTGCTTTAGTCAAGGCTTTTTACCACAGCAAAGGCGTATTAGCCACTTTCGGCTGCTGTGGTAAAACACCAGGACCAAGGCAACTTACGTGAGAGTTTCCGTCGGCTTACAGTACCAGAGGCACAGGTAACCAGAGGGACAAGGGTCCACCATGGTGGGGAAGCCACGGGGACAGGAAGCTGGGACTCAGATCTTAACCATGAGCCTGAGGCAGAGAGAGGAAGTGAAAGTAGCTGAAGGGTTTCACTCTCAAAGCCTGCCCCTAGGGCACACTTCTGATAAAACCTCCTCAAGCAGCACCATCAACAATGGGGGACCAAGGGTTGAAATGCCTAAGACCATGGGGGATAATTCTCATCTAAGAACCACACATAGGAAACAAAATATCCCAAATTTAGAAATAAATAAATAAATAAAACAAAACAAAAAATTCAAATTAATCAAATGTTCTTTGTCATTTCCACTGATGTCAGGGATGGGGTGGGGTGGTAGTTATCCCTTAGTGTCCTGGGAGCTCTGCTTCAGGGCTTATTTTGTCTTCTGGATTCCAAAACTCCATGATATTCAATTATTTTTTAAAATAGGTAACATTTCATGATCCACACACATCCTCCTGGACCATACACACATATTCCACAGACATAGAATGCCCAATGTGATGTAAAGGCCAGTGGATAGCATACAGTGTTATGACAAAACAAAGATGCCCGTTCATGTTCTGTGCAGAAACATGCCTTTACAATGTTTTTGACACCCCAATTGGGTAGATCTGCAATCGTGAAATCCATAGATACGGAGAGCTGGCTATATTAACTGAGATTATTATGTTCTTAGAGTCAAACCAGTAATTAAGTCAGCCGAATGACATTTATTTAAGCTAAATTAATTAAATTGCATTAATTAAATTAATTATCAGTTCTTGAGAAAGGAACAGAGAGCCTGTTCCTCAAAGCACATGTGTTTACTGTACCAGCTGAACATATTCTTCTTAATTAGGATACTAAGTCCCTGCTTCCTCCCTTGCTCCCCAGAAATCTATTCTCAATGACTGCTATTGTTGTGGCTAACACTGTCCTGCCCACAGGAGTCTTCTTGTTCCGCCATCCTGACCAACCTCCTAACCTACACGCCACTCCATCTGTCACACTGGGATCCAGTCTCTGCAGAGTGGGTTCTGCCTGTCGCAGGTGGGACTCTGTCCTTAGGTCTCCATATTTGGGCTTTCCTTCACACTTTATAGACTATTTTGCATCCTGGCATTTGAAAGGCCATCCCTTAGCATGCATCCCGGGTGATGCAGCAACCCCTAGGAGTTTTAAAGAGCAGCTGACCTTAAAGAAAAGCACCAGACCCACCAGCGCCGGCAAGCTGTCTAGGAGCTATTTATTTTGTGTTTGTGTGCGTGTATGTACGTGTTTGGAAGACACCTGCCGTGAATCACAGTATAGATAAAACCCCTCTTGTGAGTTCTTAAAATACTTTCTCTGGCATGCTCAAAATAAACAGAGAAGTTAGGGCAATGTTTTAAAGACTCAGAGGGAAATACTTTCCAACTGAATCAATTCCTGCTTGACATCCAACTTCAAGCTTCTCTTTTAAAGCTTCTCCCAAGTGCCGCAATCACAGGTACAGGCTGCCAGGCCTGGGCCAGCTCTGGCAGCCTAATATCCTTTTCGGCCTGTGGGGTATTTTGGCCTAGCATTTTTCGGCAGGGACTCCATTACACGGCTGACTGGTCTCTCGTTGCATTAATTATAGAATCTGAAACGCTGCTGAACATGTGCGGGCTTCTTCTCCTTGTCATTAATCCCAAAATAGTTCAGTAGAGCCATGCAGGCTGACGCAAACCTAGAGGTGATATAGATGACGGGGAAGATGTGCCTGGGTCTTAAAGGAATACCGAACCCTTGGTGCAAGAGGCTCGAGCATCCAAGGTCACTGGGATCTAGGGCTGGGAGTCTCACCCTAGAACACTGCAATCCCCTGGGGACACCACGGCATGTCTGTGTTTATTTTTACAGTTCTGGAATAGAACCTGGGCCTCATGCATGCTAGGCAGGCTCTGTAGCACTAAGCCACGCTCCTAGCCACACTGTGATTTATAATGACTTAATCCTGGCATCTGGGAGCTCACTTAAGAAGCAGTTTCGAGCTGGGCACTTGTGCGTCATCAGGCAGACCCCAGCTGAATCCCTTTTCTTCTTCCACGTGATGAGGAACACAGGGAGCAGGCTGAGAAATGCCAGTAAGGATTCTGGCGCCTTCTTGAAATAAAGAGGGATTTGCTTTGCTGTACTCTGCTGGTCCTTTCTTCATTTGCTCCTCAAAATAAAACTTCTTGGGTTAAGCTCCCTCCTCAGGGGTTCTGGAAGTAGCAGGACACTGAGTTTAAAGGCCACTTAACCTGGTCCTCACTAGAATGAAAGGGGTCCCCAGCATATACCAACAACCCCCTGAGAATAAACGCTCAGTATGAAAGGTTGCCCTCTGAGACCCACTGGTATGAGCCCTGAATCTGCGGCTGCACTCAACGCTCCAGCTGACGGCTTCGCTTCTCCATTCCCTCCCATGCATTTCTTTCCAGTCTTTTCTGGGCACTCGAGGATCACAGATTCATTCATTAAAATACTCCACAGCTTAGTGAAATGGGCCTGCCAGATTTCATTTATTTTTTAAAAAATATGCTGCATTTCATCTAAAACTCATTCCATTTAGCAGTGCCCTTTGACCAGATGCAGCTTATTTTTCCATGAGCAAATATTTAAATCAGTCCATGGACTTTAAATGTCCAACACAGGCTGAGGGTAAAAGCTGAGAAGGTAGATGTGCTCGGGGCTGGGCAAGAACTGATTGCCCATTTCTCAGAAGGATACTCCCCTTCTCCAGAGTTGGGCAGACAGGGACCCACAAAAGCAGCTCCAGGCTCAGGGGATGGTGTGATCTAGTCAGAACATCTAACTTTCTTCCACTGGTAACAGGCAAAACTGACGGCTCGTATTTACAACTTTCTACTGGGAGGAAAGAATGGCGGCAGAATGTGTGAGTTTAGAACACTTTCAGAAGACTTTCTCATACGTACAGCTGAGGAAACACATGGCCAAGGAGCCACTGAGCGGCACGAGTCTGAGACAGCTGCACAACCACCCAGAGCAACTGTGCAGCAGCTCTCTAGAGAGGCCAGGACATGTGGACGGAACTGCAACAGTCCCCAGCTTCCCTGGAAATGCTACAGCACGAGGTGTTGCTAGATCCATGCTTACCCAGAATCCCAAGCATGACCAAGACCAAAAAATCAGCAAACAAAGAAGAAAGTATAGTGGCTCACACCTCTGGCCCCAACACAGGGAGGCTGGTGAAGTACTGGCCCAGCACTGGGAGGCTGGTGAAGTACTGGCCCAGCACTGGGAGGCTGGTGAAGTACCAGCACGACTTCCCGGATAGTCTAGGTCTATGGTACTCAACCTGTGGGTTGCGACCCTTTGGCAGTCAAATGTCAGATATCTTTACATTACAATCCATAGCAGTAGCAGAATAACAGTTATGAAGTAACAATGAAATATTTTTATGGTTGTGGGTCATCACAACATAAGGAACTATATTAAAGTGTTGCAGCATTAGGAAGGTTGAGAACCACTGATTAGGTTATAGAGTGAGACTTTCAAAAGAATGAATAAATAAAAATAAATAAATAAATAAAACAGAAGGAAGAAAAGGACTCCCACAAGTGTCCTTTGACTGCCTCCCCAGCCTTTTGACAAGACCTCTAATTACCATGCTCAATGCCATTAGAGGAAAACCTCAAGGGTCAGTCATTAGGATGACTAGGTCTGCTTGTTTTGCAGCAAATGTCACAAAATGACAGTGTGCTCTGGGTGCCAGGGCTGCTCTGGGATCAGGAGTCCTTGCTTGATGATGGCTCATGATGGTCTGTCCCTGCCGCCTGGCTGCACCCAGTTCTCGAGGTCTCTGCCTCCTGAGCCTTCTCCCCCACAGTTTGGTGATTCTTACCACAAAAGGTAAGCACATAGCCGGGTGTGATAGCACCGGAGTCTTAGTGCTCTAGAGACAAAGGTGACAGGATCTCAAGTTTAAAGCCAGCTTGGGCTATATTGGAAGACAGTGTCTCAAAATACTAGGTATGGCACTCGCCTGCCATGCACAAGGCTCTGGGTTTAATCCTTAGTGTGGAAAAGAAAAGATTTCAAGGGAGGCCTTTGAACGGTGTCCTCTGCAGAGAGGGTTGTAATGATAGGGGCTGTGTAGGTATCTGGGTTTGTTTTTACCACGTGGGCAGTGGCACCTTAAACAGACCAGCAAAGAGGAAGAAGTGGGGAGTCTCCTCAGATGAGGTCAGGAGGCTAATGCTCTAAGTCGTCTCCCCCATGCCAGGGTTGTGCTGCCTCTGCTGTGTTCTGATCTTATCTTCTCTGTCTTTCAGGCTCCATTTAGGAGATGAGAGTCAGTTAAATTCAGACATCTCTGGGAGCGGTTTCCTCTATGGGTTGCTGAAAGTATGTGTTGAAAGCACACAGCCACACTCAACTGTTCCCCCCCCCAATACCACAGTGAGGCTCCACAAACAGCGTGACCTGGCTGGACACCAGCGTGTCTTGGTCTAGGGACCAGAGACAACTTCAAAACCCCCAGTAAGCCGAGCCCTTCATTAGTGCACACTGGCTTTGTGGATCACAGTTCCAGTAAACGTCCTGGAAAATCTGGCCTCTAAGTATTAGCAAACTCACCAAAACACTACTGCAGAAACAAAACCCTGACATGTACACACAGAAAGTGTGGAGGGAGGACCTTGTGCCATGGGTATCTCTCCTGCATCTACACACTGCTGTAGTGTGGAGGACGCTGCACTATGGGCATCTCTCCTGCATCTGCACACTACTGTTGTGTGGAGGACGTTGCACTATGGGCATCTCTCCTGCATCTGCACACTGCTGTAGTGTGGAGGACGCTGCACTATGGGCATCTCTCCTGCATCTGCACACTACTGTAGTGTGGAGGACACTGCACTATGGGCATCTCTCCTGCATCCGCACACTGCCATTTTTCTCTGATCGGATGTGTGTGTTCAGCCACACTTGCCCGTGTCTGTGTGTGTTGAAGGCCAGAGGTCTTCAGTGTCTTCCTCTGCCACTTTCTATCTTATTTTTTGAGACAAGGATTGGGAGTCTACAGATTGCTAGACGGGGGACATCTGGCCCCCACAGGCTCTGGTGCTACGGTTACAATTCCAGAATTTATGTGGGTGCTGTGGATCTGAACACAGGTCCTCATGCTTGCACAGCTAGCACTTTACCTACAGAGCCACTCCCCGTTCTCTGTCCTAGTGCTTTCGAGATCTGCTGTCTCCTAGAGGAAACAGGGACTATCCAAAGAGTGTGCTGTTCAGTACAGGCAGTGGGTCTAAGAACGTTAATAAAATCAGAGTGGCCCATGAACAGATTTGGGCACAAGGAAAGACCTGATGGGAGATGGAGGAGATTTTGGTCATTAGAGAACCAGTCTCTCCACAGCCCACTTGTATAACGAAGAAAGTCTAAAATGGTGCTTGGTAGCACAGGCCTATCTGCCCAGCTACTCAGCAGGTTGAGGCAAGAGAATTGCTTGAGATGAGTTCAAGACTAACTTGGGCAACATAGTGAGACTGCAGCCAAAAGAAGTGGCGTGGCAGAGCACTGCCCAACATCACAGGTCTCGGTGCCAGCATGGCAAAATCAATTAATAAATAGGTATTGCCTACACAGACATTTCCTTCTTTACAGGGTAAGCCTGTGCCCCACCCCAAGGTGATTTAAACACAAGAAAGAAGTGACTGTCCCCTACTGCTGTAGTTACTTTTCTCTGGCTATGACGAAACACCCTGATAAAAGCAACTTAAGGAAGGGTTTATGTCGCTCCACAGTTTGAGGGTTCAGTCCTTGATGGCGGGAAAGACAATGTGGCGGGAGCCAGAGGCAGCTGGTCACACTTCACAGGTAGGCAGGTGAAGGCTGCTGTTTAGCTGGGTCTCCTCACCCCATTTAACTGGATCAAGATAATCTTTCACAGGCATGGCTAGCGGCTAACCTAACTAAGTAACCCCTCCCAAGTGTGCCTACAGGCTTATGGGCAGAGGTGATCCCTGAGCCTGACGGTTGACTGTTAATGTTGACACCACACCCTGACACTGTTTCCTGTGTGAAGTTTGGAAGGAGTGATGGCGAGTGCAGAGTGACCCCAGCTTTGAGCGGCCGGCAGAGTGTGGTCCTCTAGCTCGGGCTCCCGCTTTGAGATGTGACCTCAGCAGTCACTCTCCTCTTTGACTCTGTGTTTACTCCCTGGACGATAGAAATAATTACACCCAGGGAGTAGGTTTGGGATATAACTAGGAGAACTCGTGTCCACTATGGTGCCACAAACCCCAGATATAACTCAGGACCTCCATCTCTGTGCCGGTCTGCCTTGTCCAGGCTATAATTTCACCTGCCTGCTGCCTTTAGCTCCCCCTGCCCTGAGTGTGTGCTTAGGGAATATGACAGTCCAGGAGTTGGCTCCTCCTAGGACAGTGTCGGGATACATCTCTCTCTGATATAGGTAACCAGCCAAGGACAACACAACAAAGGGGCAGTCTGCTCTTTGATATGCTGATAGCTGAAGAACCCTGACTTCAGCTTGGTTTCTTCCTTTCCCATTCCCAGTCCCCACCAGATGCATGCTGGGAACCCCCATAACAATGCAGTCTGTGCAAGAGCTGCTTCCATCCACCCACAGCCCCTTGGCCAGGTCGTCAACACCATTAGTTGGTAGTAGTGCTTGGGTGACTTTGAAATATGGGGCTGAGAGTGGCAATGTTGACAAAGGCACTTTCTGTAAAATTTCCAGCTGTAGACTTTGTCCTGACTGTTTCAAATGTGCACCCACTTGGGACAGTATGGTGAGAGAAGAAAACACCCAAGACATTTTAGAGCTAAATCCTGCCATGGGTCTGATGAGAAGTAAAGCATCTGTGGCTTTTTTTTAATGTTTATTCGATTGGGAATGCTGCTGGGGCTGAAGTAAGTGGTTTAGAAATGATTCAAAGCGGCTTTCACCAGAGCACAACTGTGTTTAAAGTGTGTTTACACTTGATGTTTGCTTTGTTCTCGAGCGCTTTGTGTAACGAGCCACGTGAATCTAAAGTCACAGCCATCAGATAAATCCCTGCATGTGGGAGAAAGCAGAGCAGGAGCCGCGGTGACGTGCAGGCTTGGCGGCTGTGCGTGGCTCAGCCCTCAGGAAAGGTTCCGGCTCCTCGTATCGATGCGTAATAAGCCACATTGCTAAACAGTGATGGTTTTCTAATGGTAACTTAAAAGGCCTTCTTATATAACAAACCAAAGGCATTTCAAAAATTAACTTCAAAAAGAAAATTGAACTTACTGAACATTTTTGTTTGCTTGAGGGGAAAGAAATAAAGGGAAACATCAATTGTCCCCCCAAACAACACATTTCTAGCCTCAGAGCTTTCTGAAATTCAGCAAGCCAAACGCAGCATTTTGAAGTTCTTTCCAGTCTATTTCCTACCTGTATGGGTTTCCAAAAGATAGAGGTAGGGGCTGGAGACAGAGCCTGGTGGGAGAGCAGGTATACGTGTGAAGCCTTAGGTTCTGGTTCCCCATAGGGTAAGTAACTGCACTGTGCACACTGCGTGTACCCTTCCCCACTTCCGGTATGGCTTCTCTGACACATTATTCATTAGCCTTGTGGAGCAGCGTGTCACAGAAATACTTGGGCCGAGTCTGCCTCTGCTAGTCATGTTGCTCTTAGCCTGCACAGGTGAGCCGGAGGCTGGCCGTTATGGAGAGACTGACACACCCAGCCCCTTCTGAGTGCCTGTGTGTCCAAAGATACTAGGACTTGCTTTGTTTTTTGCTTTTTGTTAGTTCATTTAGACAAGGTATTACTCTAGGCTTGCCTCAAACTCAAGGCCAACCTCCTGCCTCTGTCTCCTGAGTGCAGAGGCTACAGGCGAGTTATTATGCCTGAGTTGATACTAAGACTTTCATCCCTCTACATGCAGTGCTCAGTGATCCGAGAGTCAAGTGCCCGGGAAACATTTTTTTTTTTTAAAGAAAACAAAACCAAGTTTAAAAGGAAATGAACTGACCGTCTTTGGAAACCAATAGCAGTGTGAGTCCAGGTTTGGTTTTGTTTTGAAAAAGAGAAGGGAGGGTCCTGGGACCCTCCTCCAATCTAGTACCTGGGGTCCCTGGGACTACAACTCTTTATCTGAGCCTGGAAGCCCCAGCTGAGCCTGTTTCCACACGACCGACCGCACCATTTAAACAAACCCCACTGCTTGAGGCAGCCTAAAGGCCGCCTACTTCCCACAGCCAGGATGCTCAAGGGCACAGGAACCCCTCAGGGGGACTGAAGAAGAAGCTCTTTGTGGATAAATTGAAAAGCCCGGAGGAGAAGTAAAAACACAAGGCGCCATGCATAATTTCCCCCAAAGACTTCTAGATCTCTTTTGAGGAGATTAGTTCAACTCTGGACCGATTCCCAAGGAAGGTGCCAAAGACAGCAAACTTCTCTGACAGAGATGAAGCTCACCAAGATCCCAGGCTCTCTCCACCTGAGATGTGAAAGTCCTCAACGGGGCCTGATGTGCTTCCAATTTCACAAATATTTGTCTTTACTTTCTAGAAAGTTTGACACATGGAGAAATATGTATCTCTATATGTTAAACTAATTAATCGTCTTTTCCAAGTTGTATGGCCAAAGGCTTCATGAGACATGAGGCTTGCACGTGAGTTCTGCGTTCAAAGGCCCTTTCATGCTACCTAAGTTTAGCTAGAACCCTAAAGGCAAAACATCCCAAAGCCTGGGGATTACATTACATCAAACCCACCACATTATGTGGGGGAGGGAAGGACCTTAGCACTTTCCAGCTCTAACCCGGGCTGTGCTGATGTCATTTGTTTAATAACTACTGTGACAGATGAGCTTGCCTGCTAAAACAAAAGGTTGAGCAGGACAAGGTCCTTGGGTTTTAATTGGCAACAGGACGTATCACATGCAGATACCTAAGGAGGGTCCACTGGTAGCTCCTGTATGGCTGAGTCTTAGAGTCTACGGTCTGTTTTGCTGTTGTTTGTTTGCTTTGAATTTCTGTCCCTTCAAATGAAGAATACAAAGTAATTGTATTTTCATAAAGGAAATAAGAAGGTGGAGTGCAAAAGTTCCAGCGTCCTCCCGACAGGATCTTATCAAAGGATGCAGACACTCACAATTTGTTTGGAAGGAAGTTTAGCTACAGAAAGAAGCAAGAGGGCAGATACCATAGATTGGAAAGTTTAACAAGGATTCCAGCAAGGCTGTGCCAATAGATGCCAGGGGGGACATGCACCTCCACCCCGCTGCCTGGCCACAGCTTTTCCTGTGCAGTGAAGCCTGGCTGCAAGCCCTGCTGGGATAGCAGACCATGCCTCACCCCTGGCTGGCTGACCCCATCCCTTGCCTGTGGTGTTTGTTCATCCACTTTGCTTAGCATTAAGACAGTGAGCAGCCACCAGGCAGGCTGGGAACACAATAAACGCTCTTGTTTCCAAGGGGAGAAACACTCAAAGCTAACGGTCAAAAGGACTAATGTTAACACAAAGACCTAAGTGTCTCCTGTATGGTGCCCTGACCGAGGACAAGTACAATGAGTTCTCTCTCCTCACTGACTTGATAGGTGAGAAAAACAAAAGCATGAATGAGCAGGAAGTGCGGGGAATATGTTATGGAGGGCAAGGGTATCCTAGAAGGAACTTGTGAAAGGCAGACAGCCCTGTGTGATCCTATCAGGGCCAGAGTAGTATAGCTGGGGATTAGCACCTGGACAGCCCAGTAAAGCCAGGTCTCCAGCACTGAGCATCTGAGAGGAAGGATGCAAAGGAACAGGGTATGGCAATGCAAAGTATCTGTTTCCTGGGGGATGCAAAGCAGAGATCACTGTTGGCTGAGGCTCTCTATTCTGCTAGGGTCTGGATAAGAGCACACACTAGGAGCCCCGTGGTAGTGATGGGTTTCTGAAAGGCCTGCTGCCACTTGGCTTGTCACTCACAGTGCGGTTCATAGGGAGGAGGCGGGTCTCCGCAGGGCACACACTCCATGTCTTGAAACCCAACAAGTTTGGTCTTCCGGTAAAATCTAGAAGAGGAAGGAGAGAGTCCTGGTTATTGGTGTCATCTAAGCTCGCTGTTGCAGCTGAGTTTCATGTCATCGGGCACCAACAGCCTCTAGAACCAGCACTTGGTGAAGTGAGGCACCCAAAGGCTGGGCAGGTGGTGGACACTGCACAGATTTGGTTCCCTACACAGAACTTCCTGACTAGGGTGGGATGCTGGAGAGAGGGGGTGAGAACTCAGTAGGCTCTGGCAAGTCTGTTGTAACCTAAACCACAAACACCTTTTAAATAAAGTACTAGATTTGAAACTTAGGAGCCCAAACACAGCACACATATTTTCATTAGACATGTTTGTGGGGGTGTTACAAACTAAATATTAATTGTGCTTGCGTCTCGACGGTAGGAATTCAAGTCATTCAAAACTATCAATAAATTAATAAAATAAATTTATTTAAAAGGAAACAAAGCATCAATAGTATAGCTAATAAGCAGCATCAAATTAAAAATTAGTGGGCGTGGCTTGTGTCTTAAAGGGACAGAGCGGACCATTACAATTATGATTACGGAAATGAAACTACAAGGATGAACTTAAAACCACCACTGTGCAAGTGATGCTACAACTAGACAAATGGCAAAGAGCACTGTTCATAATTAAACCAAAGTTTTCATGTGATTAATTTGTTTGTTTGTTTTGCTTTTTGAGACAGGGTTTCTCTGTGTAGACCCAGAGGCTGTCCTGGAACTCACTCTGTAGACCAGTCTGGCCTCGAACTCACAGAGATGAGTCTGCCTCTGCCTCCTGAGTACAGGGATTAAAGGTGTGCACCACCATGCCTGGCTAAAACTGGTTTTAAATGCTTAAACTCTTAAATAATCAAATGAATGCTAATTGATGTGGAAATACGTCATTTTTGTTTGGAAAGTAGGGGAAAGATTAGTGCATACACACAAATGCACACAGGGTGGGGGTTGTAGGGGTCGACATTGACAGCTAAGAAAGAGGCCCTGTACTATCCCTAGAAATAAATAAAAATGAAAATGCTCAAGAGAGAAAAGAAAACAAGTTTTAAGGTCTACCAAACTGTATTCACGTCCTATCTTTAAACCTCTAGTTTCTGAGTCCTGGCTTTTTTAAAGTTACAACCAATGTCTTGACTGGCAATTTAGTGATTATCCTGTGTGTTAGCATCTGACCTTGAGTTTACTGTGTATTGTGAGCAGGTTGGTAATCCTGGAAGCTTTACAACAGTTGGAAAAGGTCTCAGCTGAGCGTGCCATGTGGTGGCATGTCTGTAAACCCAGGAGGACTGAGGCCAGCCAGAGCTATGTAGGGAGACCCCTCAAAACAAAACAGCACCCAGAATTCCTAGGTTCTTTGGTAAGCCACTGAGTAAAATAGCAGCTGACGGAGCTCTGGACATTTCTGCCTAGCTGTCTAACGGCGCTGGTGCCTCCTCTGGCCCTGCCTGTGCATTGTGCCAATGCCACCCCTTCCTGACTAGTCTTCTACTCTGTACTGACAGGTCATTCAAACACGGCCGGACTTCTCCACCTCCAGCCTCCCAAGCACACTAGTTTTCAAATACATGATCTATTTGAATAAATTATTTTGGTAACTGGGTTTTTTTAAAAAAAAAATTATCTATTTACTTGCTTATTAGGAAAAACACAGACATCAAAACAGTCTTACGGCAAGGGGAATTTCTTATTTTTTAAATGTTAAATAATGTCTGCATTCAATTCCAATACTTGATCTATCTCTATTTTTAAGCGGCTTTAGAAAATGTACTTTTGTGCCTTTAGTGTGTGCTGTTGAGACTGTTGGATATTACTTTTTTATTTTTTATTTTGCACAAATTTTTTTTCTGTACTAAAAAAACTATTATAGATTTTGCCAGTATTAGATTATATTTGGTGATTTCCTGGATGGAAGAATAAAAAAAATCACAATACTTATTTATTTATTTTTGGCTTTTGAGACATAGTTCCTCTGTGTAGCCCAGGCTGTCCTGGAACTCAGAGATCCACCTGCCTCTACTTCCCAAGTGGTGGGATTAAAGGCGTGCGCCACCACCCTGGATGTACATTCAGTCTCTAACAAGACACGTTTAAATAAGACATCTCCCTTCACCATTGGTGGTTTTTTTTTCTGAAACAGGGTTCCACTAGGTAGACCAGACTAGCCTCAAACTCAAGATCCTCTTGGCTCTGCCTCCTGAGTGCTGAAAAGAAAGATGTGTGCCACCTCATTTGGCATCTATTGCCTTTATTTAAAAATCTTTATATGCAACTTTCTGCTGTAGCAAAAAACACACACCAGCAAGTTTCCCATCATAAGCAGCTTTAGGTGTGCGCTTGAACCGTGCTGCCTGCAGACACTTGTGAAGCCAAGCGCCAGACTTCCTCAGCTTCCCCGGCTAAGGCTCTGGTCTTGTTGGCCCCTACTTTAGGCTCAGTAGCTCCCTAACTGCTCTTCCTTCTGTTTCTGTAAAGGTGACAACTCCACACACCTCATCTAAATGACAACTACAGCATCGTTAGCTTGTGATTGGCCTATTCTATAGCATGTCATCCATCCTGGAGCATGTGACGAGACTAATGTCTTTCACAAGGCCAAGCAAGGGCTGACTTCTAGGTTCCCCTTGGATTCCTTTGACCTGTTTATGGTTCTTTGTGCCAAGACATACTTTTGGCCATTGTAGCTTTGTGGTATGCTTCAAAAAGAGGGAGTTTGAGTTCTCCAATCTCCTCTTTGTAAATTTTATGTGCCCGTAAATGAGTAACTTTATGAAAATCTGGTAGGAAAGCGCTATATCAGATATTATTTGAACATATTTTCATAGTCAAATCAAAGTAGAAGTTTGACCAACCACTGAATGCAGCCGGGATTTGATCCAGTTTATCCAGTTTTAGATTTGTTCGCATTACAAGCGGCACAGTTTCCTACTGCATTATCCACAGTCCTGTTGAGGTCAAAGGTCAACCTCCAGCATTGGTCCTTCCACTCTGGGTTTTTTGAGACAGTTTCTCGCACTAGCCTGGAATTCATCACACATGATTCATCGAGCTAGGATCACACACACACACTAGGGTTGGCTTTTTGACTGTGGGTTCTGTAGATGGAACTCTGATCTCAGAGTCTGCGTGGCCAACGCCCCTTGCTAATTAGGTACACGTTCCATCACTGAGCCACCTTGCTCTCTCTTAGTTTGTACCACAGTTTGGGACACAGAAACATTTGAAACTGCATTTCCTGTCCAAGTGAGGTAGGAAATACATTTTTTAAAAAATGAAACAAATGAAAAGGAACACAGACATTCATTATATAAAAGGTTTGGCTAAACTGGCTTCAGAAGCTGGATGGTAAATCTGTTCCTGGCTTTCAGACAGACAATATAAAAAGACAAAAGAAGCCCATACTGACCTTTGTTTACTCGCTGTGGGATGAAGAGCGTCATGTAAACACATCTTATGGATGTGAAACTCACTGACAGTGTTGTGAGGAGACAGTTCTAACTGAACTCAATCCAAGCTAGACTGACTAGCCTGGCGGACACGTTTAAAAACGCCATTCTAAGAAACCCTGTGGTGGACCAGCACATTCCCACCAGCGAGAACTCTTCCATCAAGCACAGCTATGGCACAGTTGGCTCTAGTTTTACAGCGCCCTGGCTTGAGACCTGTGAGCCACGGTCAAGCCAAGCAAGGTTCAACTCTACCACACACAGGATGGACGATGGATGCAGGATGCCTTGGAGACAGCTCTGTTCAGACTGGCACTCCAGGTTCAGTCTGACTGGCCAGGCCACAGTGTACCTTGTCAGCAGTCCACAGCTGTGACCCCATATTTGAAACTGCACAAATGTCAGTGACAAAGTGTTAGTCTACCAGCCCAGACCTCATCAGCAATGTCACAGTCGCCTACGGACAGGATCTGAGCAATAGGAGAGGACAGAAAATGTGCGAGCCAGTCTGGGAAGCTCTCAAGAGCTAGGAGCTGATAGAAAACTTGAGCATAGAAGGGGCATGGGACAAAGAATGGACAGATGAATGGAACCCTTTCCTGTGAGACTTCCTCATTCAACGGGCACCTACCTAAGCAGGAGGCGCAGTGCTGGGGGAATAGCCCTGCCCCTCTACTCACCAGCAGGGAGGCTACAGGCATCAGCCATCTCTCTCAGGACCACTTTCCTTTTTTGTAAGGAGGGGACAACGCTCCTTCTGAGTTTGCAGCATGGTTTGGTGATAGTGCAACCCACAGGAAGTGTCCAGCTAGTAGTAAGAGCTCATTAATTGGCATGGCATCGAAGAGCTAGAGAGGGCAGGTTATGCCTTCAGACCTGGGTTCTAGTTCCCCACTGAAGAGAAAGGACAGGCCACGCAAGGCCCGCTGTCACTCTGATGTAAACAACCTTTTCTAGTCTGCTCTCTAGTGCTGCAATAAATACCATGAACAAAAGCCTCTTGGGGAGGTAAGAGTTTATTTCAGCTTATAGTTACAGTCTACCACTGAGGGAAACCAAGGTAGGAGCCTGCAGGCAGCAGCTGATGCAGAAGCCACAGAGAAGTGTTGTTTATTGGTTCTCTGTTTGTGATGTGCACAGCTTGGCCTTTATACACCCCAACCATCTGCATAGGGGTGGCACCACCCACTGTGGGATGGGCTCCCATATCAATCATTTAATGAATAAAATGCCCCACAGACTTGCCTACAGGCCAGTCTGATGGAAGCATCATCTCAGTTAAGGTTCCTCTTCCCAGATAACATTCTAGCTTGAGTCCAATTGTGGAAAAAAAAAAAAACCCAAAACATAAAAACAAAACCCCAAAAACCTAAGCAGGACACAGCCATGCCAAGCATTCCTGGTTGCAAGGCCACTAACGGGCAACCCTGTCTAGTGTCTACTGTGTTTACGCTGGACTGGACAATCCCCTAGGAGCTTTATGCTTTACATCCCTAGCCCTCCAACAACACTGCAGGGTGTAAAGGGTCTCAGATGACAGCCTGTGAGTGACTGGCAGAAAGATAATGAACATATGTCAAAGCCAAGGAACTGGGTCTTTGTCATTCTTTAGCCTGTGGGCACTGAAGCCAGCTACACACACACACACACACACACACACACACACACACACAAAACTATGGCATGAAGGGGTCAGATGGCTCCTGTGAGTGTGGCCTCAGAATCATGACACTAGTCGCACTCACTGAAGCATGTGGCTAAGGAGGCAGAGGGGGAGAAATGACAAAGACCACCTCAATACGACCTTGACAGCACTGGCTTCGAAGCAAGAAATACTTTCTGCAAAATATATTTCAGCTATTTGCCTTTTTCATGGAAAGCTAGTCAAACCATAGGAGTACTTTAAAAATAGTGTAGAATTAGCACCTGCTCATCTATGAATGCCGCCTTAGAAAGGATGTAACTTTAAACTAATCATATAAATAAACTGTGACACATCATTCAAATGTCTCTTCATTGACAACTTTCCAGTATCTAAGCATCTGCTTAAAGAATGAATTAACACTGTGGGAAGTAAGGGGTTGGACTTAAGTGGACAATGGGTGGGCTTACACACGAGGAACAGAATTAGTAAGTTGTCTAGGAGTCCTGACACTCACGCGTATGCACATGTGCACAGTGGGGGTTTTGGTAAAAGCCCAGGAGGCTGTTTTGAAAAACCAAATCCCCGAGTCCTGCTTTCCTGACAGTCCCCTGAGTGATGCCTAGCATAGGTTTGCATCCCTGGGGCCTCAGTTCAGCCCCATTCCCCAGATGCAGAAACAAGATACACATAGACATGTTTCTGTCACAGAAGTGTGGATCACGGGCTATAGAGGATGCCAGATGCTCCAAGCATGCTCTTCAATTAGGCTTGAATAAGATTGAAACTCTTATTATTATTGAAACTCTTAATAGCTGGGCATGCTTGTGGGTGCCTGTCATCCAGTATGGAGAGAAAGGTGGGAGAATGGGGAGTTCAAATCTACCCCAAGCTACACTACAAGATCTGTCTCAAAGCAACACAAAAGAACAATCCCCATAGTGCTGCTATCTACGCTCATTACTTGGAGTTCAGAAACTATGGTACTTTTTGTTAGTTCAATTTTTAAATGATAGATTTGTGGAGACGTAATTCACACAGCACACGAGCTACCCACTGAAAGCGTAGCATGCCAGTGGTGTTATTATAGTCAGAGTTGGGTAACTGTCTCTATAACTGATGCTAGAACATTTTGTCACCCCTAGAACAAACCTTCTAACCACTACCATCCTTCACGTTGCTCCCTGACCCTGAGCCCAAGCAGACCGGGTTGGTTTTCCATATCTGTGGATTTGCTGGTCTGGGCATGCGACAAAGGTGATCACCTAATGTGCAGCCTTTTATGATGGTCCTCTTTCACTGACTGGACCATCTACATTAGCAGGTGCCAGCATTTCTTTCCTTTTTATCGCTGAGCAATATGTCATTGTTCAGATCTACCCCATGCTGTTTATCCACTCATCAGCTGGTGGACATCTAGGTTTGTCTGAAGCCCTTCTAGTGTGCTCTAAGAGAACATCACAGACTAGGTCACTTACAAAAAAAAAAATCATTTCTCATGGGGTGGGAAGGGCGATGCCCAGGGTCTAGGTGGTAGAGACAGAGATCATGAGAGGCAGCCTTCTTGTTGTATCTTCATGAAGGAAGAAACACTGTGTTCTTACACTGTGGAAGGGCAAGAAAGGGACATATTGCCCTGCCGATCTCCTTAGTCAGTTCAGGAGAGAGACGCCATCAGGACCCAGTTCTGGCTTTGAGGTCTAAGGTTAACCTGTCACAAAACAACACCAGAATTCTGGAGGGGCCAACTCAATACACTGCAGCATTGTCCCAGCATTCTGGCTATTGTGTGTAATGCTGCTACAAACAGCAATGTATCAGATTTTTGTATGCACAATGTTCTTCAAAGCTCTTGATTATATGCTCAAGCATAGAGCTATGGAATCTATGGTACCTGTGCATTTAATTTCTTAAGGAAATGTCAGGTCATTTCCTAATGTGGCCACCAATTTCCATCTATCACATAGGAAGGTTCCCATTTCCCCATAACCTACAATCATTTGTAATTGCCTGTCTTTTCATCTATGGCTACTCAACTGGGCATGAGTGGGTGTGGTTCAGGTGAGTGGGTGTGGTTCAGATCTATGGCTCCTTTTGGGCAAGTAGCTTTTCTACATATTCCCCATTTGCCTTTATTATTGGAGAGCATCTACTCAAAGCCTTTATTCTTATTTCAAATTGTCTTTTTGGATTATTGAATTGCAGGAATTCTTCACATCTAAAGAATATGCGAGAATATGGTGAGTCAGGTGACCCCCCCTGCAGAGACCCAGAACCCAAGGAGTTGTGAAAGTAGCAGTCTTAAACCAAACAGGTATGCCATATTTCTTCAAAAATAAAAAACTCCCGTGCCTCAAAGACACCATCCAGAAAGCAAAAAGACAGTCACAGAGAAGGCTGAAATGCTGGTAAGGCCCACATGTGACAAGAGATGCATTTACCTAGACGTATGTGGACCGCCCAGGATGCATGTCAAAGAGTCCATGGAAGGGTCTCCCCATTCACACCTTCTGTCTCTTCTCTTATTCTATCTTACTCTTTTCTCCTCCTGGGACTCCCTGGGCCTCTCTGCAGAGGCAGAGGGAGGTGGGGTACGGGACTGAACCTAGAGCTTTGCACGCACAAAGCAAGTACGCACTCACTGAGCTCCATCCTTAGCCCTTTCTCTCTTTAAAAATACTGTGAGATGGTATTTTTCAGACATTTATCTCAAGCGTTTATTTGGGGTGGTGGAGGTGTGGCATGGCATGCATGCAGAGGACATCTCGCGGGGAGTTAGATTTCCCCTTCCACTAGGAGTGACCGAGGTTCGAACACAGGTCAGCAGGCTTGGAGGCAAGCATTCTTACCTGTTGAAAGATTCTGCTGACCCGGATTAAACCTTAAAGAAAAAGCCAGGATGCTTCTGCATGGTCAGGAATCTCTGCTTCCTTTTCCTCTGACCTATTCCAGGCACTGAGGGAATGCCCATTGCTGCAGCTCACAGGGCTCCTGTTCTGTGAGCTGCCTCGCAATCCCTTCCTCCATTTGTCTAGGTGCTTCTGTGCACTAGTTTGCAGAAACTCTTGGTTTTTCAGGGCACACCCCTTTGAAAGTGTGACTGCTCTTCTGCTTTGTCACAAGTGCCGGGAACAGAGTAAACTCAGAGGCTGCAGATGGAATGTGACAGAAGTTCCAAAGGCTGCCTGAACATCTTCCTGTTCTTAGCCCAGTGTTTTCAAGTTTGGAGGGAATGGGAGAAATACCTTGGGAAACATCTCATTAAATAACAAAGAAATGGCCCAACTTACCCGGGTAAGCAGTCCCCACAGACAGCGTCGCTGGTGTGTGTGCAGTTGGCCCTCTGAAAGCGATTCACTAGCGCACAGTCCACGCATGGCTTGCACTTCTGGAAGCCCCAGTCCTCCTTGAACCTGTGCGGCCTGCAGGGCACACACTGTGCATCCTCTCCGTAGCCGAAGCCACATTCCTGCGGGGATTAGTGGGTAAAAGACAGCTATTCATACTTCGCAGGCTTGAAAAAGAAAAGGCTGCTGGGATAGAGAAGACCCATCGAGACCCGCCTTCCCCGGCACAAAGGCAGGCCTTTCAGCAAGTTCAAATGTGTCTTCCCTGGTTGATAATCTCTCTTATGGCCTGCCCGAGTGTCCTTAGCCATCCACTTTATGCCAGAGGCGGTGAACATGTGCATAAGAAAAGGTCTCCCGGATTCCCACTGGGGCATTAGGGCAGAATTGTGGCACTTTCTTCTCCCCCTAATTAAGCCAGCCATGTGACTGCTCCAAAGCCAGTGGGCCACTCAGACACTTGTTCACTCACCAAGACAGAAAATAAGTGCACCCCTATCCACAGTGCAGCTTCAGAAGATAAAGGCCGCTGTGTGAGAGGTTTCCTAAGCCTTAAAACACTGACTGGCTGAACATTTTCTGTCACCAGAAGTCCTGTTATCTATCTGTTCAAAGAGAGCTGAAGTGGTACTAAGGCATTACCAGCCAGAGCCTGGACTGCGGCTCAGAGGCAGAGAGCCTGCCTAGCTTCAGGATGCCCTGTTCAATCCTTAGTCCTGCAAAGGAAACCAAACATCTAAAGGCCTCAAACGTCAGGTACACACTGCACTGTTCGTTGGCTCGTCTCCAGGATGAAGGAAATAAAAGGCTCTTTGGCACTCAGATGATTACTTCCACAGGTTCAAGAGCAACCTAAGTTATGGCAATCACATAATATGATTGTCATGCAGCATAAAACCCAGGCTGCAGTTGTGTATTCAAGACTAGTTGTTCAATGATAAAGGAGGCTGATGTCGCAGCTGGTCTTTAGTAGTTGTGAGAATCCTGAAGGAGGCTCTAATGCCAATGAAGGGACGAACTTGCCCGTGCAAGTGACAGCAAGCAAGCAAAGAGCAAACGCTTCCTTCCTCCATGCCCTTACAGAGGCTGCCAGCAGAAGGTGTGGCCAAGTTAAAGGTGGGTGCGCCCATCTCAAAAGATCTGGATTAAAAGTGGGTCTTCCCGCTTTAAAAGATCTACTAAGAAAAAAATCCTTCACAGTTGTACTAAGCCTCTTGGGCTTTTTGTTAATTCCAAATGCAGTCAAGTTGACAACCAAGAATAGCCATCACAAGTCCACCCCCTGTGAACTTGACACACAACCTTATCTCCCTATGGCCTGCATAATTTCCAAATGAAAACAATAATCAGGTCATAATCACACCTATCATGATATAACTGCCATGTACAATCACAATTGCATTATATATTTCATCATTTCATAATTACACCTAATATGATGTAACTGTTCCTCATAAACCACAAACACATAATAAACTTTAGAATAGGTGGCAATGTCCCTTGAGGGTCATTCTTTTGGCATCTTGAAACTTAAATATGATAACCACTGATATTTTCTTAACTGACGTTACATTACATGATAAAGTAATTGAGGAAAGAACACAAATATCTGTATAAACACATTCCTAGCAAAATATACAGAAACATTCATGGCAACCATAATCATTAATTCTGCAACTGGTCACGTGGCCTCAGCTGGTGTTTATAATTACTTTCCTCTATTATCCATTCTGCATTTCCTCCACCATTAGCAAGTACCTCAACAAATCTTGGTTCTTTTCTTGGGGGAGTGACCCACCTTCATTCCTGAAGGGTCCATGCTCTTCGTCATTCTACCTGGATCCCTGAAGGATCTCCTGCATTCCAGACATAATCTTTCTTACCTCTATTGTAGAGAAGCAATCTGATTTGCCCTTGTTAATCTAGATCAATCACCCTTTTAACACTGTTATTTCTTTCTTAGCCTGTTGGTTTAAGGGCATCAGAAGCCCAAAGTGGCCAGGGGGAGTCTGAGCTTCAAGTTCAACGGGACGATTGTTTTGTCTACTGGTGGAAGGGTTCCCTACTCTGGAACCAAAACTTCTAGGCTAGCAAAACTTAAGGTTGTGGGAACAGGAAGAAAAAAACTTTCCTAGTGGGTCTCTGGGGTGATGGTGAGTGGAACTACTCCCTTTTCCACTCCTAGATTCATTCTTGGAACCATGGGCCCTGGCTATGGAAGAAACCATACCATATATTAGACACTGATCCAAAGTATACAGCACCTTCTGGAGGACACTGCCCCAGTTCTCCAGGCTGCTGCCACCCTATTAGTAACTGTGTCTTCAAAAGGCAATTCCATCTTTCTATCAGGCCAGATGCTTCAGGATGGTAGAGAACATGGATTCCATGATTGTAGGCCCACTGTCAGACTTCTCTGGCTATGAAGCGGGGTCCCTGGTCAGAAGCAATACTGTGTGGAATACCATGACAGTGGATAAGGCATTCTATAAGTCCACAGATGGCAGTTTTGACAGAAGCATTACATGCAGGAAAGGCAAATCCATAACCAGAATATGTATCTATCTACTCCAGTAAGGACAGTGTTCTTTTTTCCACCAAGGCAGTGGTCCAATGTAATCAACCTGCCACCAGGTCACAAGTTGGTCCACCCTGGGGAATGGGACCATATCTGGGGCTGTGTTGGTCTCTGCTGTTGGTAGATCTAGAACTCAGCAGCTGTAGCCAGGTCAGCTTTGATGAGTGGACGTCCATGTTATTGAGCCCATGCCTAATCCCCATCTCTGCCAGCATGGCCACTTTGTCCATGGGCCCACTGGGCAATGACAGGAATGAATGAAAGAGGCTGACTGTCCACAGAACAGGTCACCTTATCTACTTGATTACTTTACTCCTCTTCTGCTGAAGTCACCTTTTGATGAGATCTACATGGGACACAAGTGTCTTCACACCCTTTGCCCATTTGGAGAGATCTAGCCACATACTTCTTCCCCAGATGTCTTTCTTGCCAACTTTTCAATCATGTTTTTCTCTAAGTCAATCTATTGGCTATGGCCCATTAATCAGTGAACAATCACATGCCTGGCCATTTTTACTTCCAAAAAAAAAACCTGTTTGACCATGTATACTGCCCGAAGTCCTGACCACTGTGAAGGTTTCCCTTCAGCAGTGTCTTTCAGGGTTGCCCAGAAAGAGGTTGTAATGCTGCAGCTGTCCACTTCTGGATAGTGCCTGCATACCTCGCAGAACCATCAGCAAACCATGCCCCAGTCCTCTCTTCCTGGTCAACCAATCATAGGGCACACCCCATGAGGCTACAGAGGCATTCTGGGGTATAGACAGTATTATACTGAGAGTAGAAACCATTGGCATTTAGGCAACTTTTTTGTGTAACTTGCTTATGCCTTTGAGACCTGCTCAGGCCTGACCACATATACACCACTTCGATTTGATAACAGATTGTGTTGCATGTTCTACTTGTTGGCTTGGTGAGTCGGGTTGCATGCTAACTTGGTGGCCCATTGTCAAATGTTTTAAATAAGGCCCCATAGCAGGCCAAGGGCTGTCTCTTAAATAGAGAATAGTTGTCTGTAGATGATAGCAGAGCTTTATCCCGAAAGCCCAAAGGTCTCTTGTGTGAATCACCTATAGGGGGGGTCTGCCAAAGCCTCCAGACAACAATCCCTATCTGCCACTGCCCATCAAGTCTGTTGGATCATAAGGTCCAAGCGGTACTGCAGCCTGCACAGCATCTGTTGAACAGCCTTCTCCTGTTCCAGGCCCCACACAAAGCCATCAGCTTTCTGTGTCGCTTGGGATGTGGACTGTGTCATATGGTATATGGGGTATATTAGGAGTAACACACCTAAGTGGGGACTGTGCTATCTCCCGACCCAAACAGGCCCACTAAATGTTGTGTTTCTTTCTTGGTCATGGGCGGGGCCAGATGCAGTTACTTATCCTTGACCTTAGAAGGAATATCTCTGCATGCCCCACACCACTGTACTCCTAAGAATTTCACTGAGGTAGAAGGCCCTTGAATTTTATTGGTTTAGCAGACAATAATTTCCTCAGTCAAAAGTGGAAAAGGCACTGTTTCCTCAGATGGGGGTGGGGGACATCTTCTGCTGAGGGGAGAGAGACTACTTCCTCAGGTGAGATAAACCCTCTGAAATCTGAGCCTCAGCGGGGTCCTCCCACTCATCTCCACCCCACATCACAGCATCCGGTTCTTTACCAATTAAGGCCCTGACTAACGGCTGACACCGTCCAAGACTGAGATTTGCATTTTCACTGTAATTCGGCCAACCCTATAATGAGGGCACCGGTTTGATTTTCTGCAGCTTGAGCTCTGTGGCTGCCGGAGGGAAGAGTCTCCTCCAGTCTAAACACACGTTAGGCTGAGACCGCACATCTGGAGCGGGTCAGCTGTATCACTGAGTTCACTGTCGTCCTTCACTGTCTTCTGAGATGCTTGAAGCTGGTTAATCTTTTCGCCAACTTCATCCTTTTCCTTTGCCAATTTATCCAGAAATACTACGAGCAACTAATGATCATCACCATTTTTTCCACACACTGTTAAAAGTTTCATATGTGGACTCGCCAAATCCGTTGCCTCTCACCATTAATGAATCAGGACAATCAAACACAGTTGTCTCCTTAAGTTTATAAAATAATTCCTACCATGGGCTTTCAACGCTCTCTGAGCTTATAGAAGAGGCTTCTGGAGCTGTACGTGTTAGCATACTGGAAAGCTTATTCCGGATATTTAAAAAATTAATCTGTATATTTCTGTTGCTCTAGAACCACTTCTGGTACCAAAATCTGTATTAGTCAGGGTTCTCGAGAGGAACAGAACTTATAGTGTGTGTGTGTGTGTGTGTGTGTGTGTGTATGATTTATTAGAGTAGCTTACAGGCTGTGATCCAACTAGTTCCACAATGACTGCCTCCCAAGAGAAGATCCAAGAATCCAGTAGTTGTTCAGTCCACGAAGCTGGATGTCTCTGCTGGTCTTCAGCATACAGCAGAATCCTAAAGTAGGCTCCAATGCCAGTGAAGGAATGGACTTGCCAGCAAGAGCAAGAGCAAGCAGGCAGAGAGTGAAAACTTCCTTCTTCCAAGTCCTTTATATAGGCTGCCAGCAGATGATGTGGCCCAGATTAAAAGTGGATCCTCCCACCTCAGAAGATCTGGATTAAAAGTGGGGCTTCCCACTTCAAATGATTTAATAAAGGGAAAAAAATCCTGTGCTCAGCTGCTGGGGTTTTAGTTAAGTACAGATGTTACCAAACTGACAACCAAGATAGCTGTCACAGTCAGTAAGGGTAGAGAAGTAGACCTGTGACCCCACAGAGAACATCACCAGCCCACTTGCCACATTGGTTTTCACCCGAGAATTGCTTCCCAAGGGCACCCATGCATTCTGTGACATCTTTGGTTCTCAAAGTTCAATTTTCCTGGTACTTTGTTGATGCGCTGTGAAAGGGTGAAAATCTGAGGATGTGGTTTATGTAGGAAGACTTGGGAGTTGGTGGACGCAGCATGTCCAGCCGGTCAACTATCTGAAACACACTAGTCCCTGGTAACCCCTTAAGGAAAATTTGCCTCTAACCTTGAAGCCAGAGCATCACTAGAGTGTCTGTTACAAAAAGAATCATGATTCAGGGCTTTTAGATTTTCAGCACATCTGTTAAGGACTGTATCCAAACAGAAGTGTCTTTGCACAGAATCTCAATACAACCAATAAACTCTTAATTATGATGGGGAAAGTCCTAGCACTCCTGGGTGCTTACTCCCTGAGAGCCTTATAAAGTCTAAAGCCACACTCACTCCCACAGAGGGAAACACTGCCCTAATGACATTGCCTAAGGGGACGGCACTTCAGAGAAGTGTTGGCCTTATACAGGGTGACCCAGCTGGTGTTAGAGCTAAGACTCCATCCTCCACAGGTCACCTGCAGAGATGCCACTGTGCTAAAAGCTACACCACAGGGTAAAGATGGCACACCGAGAACACAGGACATCAGTGTTAGTGACTTTAAACACAGAAC
>LOJH01001361.1:0-49432 GCA_001685095.1 Ellobius talpinus
ATAGATAGATAGATAGATAGATAGATAGATAGATAGATAGATAGATGATAGCTAATATATGGTGTTGTGGTTTCTTTTCCTGTTGCTGGAATAAAATGCCTTGAAAAAAATCAAGAGATGGGGAAGGGGTTTGTTTCTTTCAGATCACAGTTTCAAGTCACTGCCCATCACAGGACACACAATCATAACTACAATCATAATCAGGGACACAGCAACAAATGCATGCAGTACTAGCACTCTGTTTGCTCTCTCCATCTAATGTAGTCCAGACGTCCCCTGCCTAGGGAATGGTGGGAGGTGTCCCACCTTGATCGATATAATCTCTCACAACAAACTTAGAAGCCTGGCTCTAAATTTGGTCCAGCTGATAATTAATAGTAGCTCTCACCGATGAGCTGAGACAGAATATAATGGAACAATGAGAAAAGTGTTTTTAAAATTAAGAATCTGGATGGTTTAGTCATAAGAGTGGATATGGGTCTCAAAACTTTCGTGATGTTTAAAATGGAAAGAATACAAGAACACATACAAATGTATACTACGGAGTTATACACCTTTGAAAAACTCCATGCATGCAGCATGGATCCATGCATCCTGTTATAACTCTGCATCCCATTCATCATGCTCAAGTACAGGACAGATATGAAAGAAATACACAAATATCACAAAGTTATTTTAGATTCATTTAATTATGGGAAGTTTTGTCATTTAATTTCATTTGAGACAAGGTTTTACTATATAGCACTGATTGTCCTGGAACTCACCATGTAGACTGACCTTGAACTCACAGAGGTCCGCCTGCCTCTGCCTCCCAAATACTGAAATTATATGTGTGTGCAACCACATGCAGCTATTTTTTCCTTTTTTTGTAACAAAAAAGAAAGAAGAGAAAGAAAAACATTCTTTCATATAGCCATAACTTTCTTCTGTGAACATTTCTTATTTTATGACATTTATTGGTTTGTTTGTTTCACGGGTATGCATATGTGTGAACATGTGTATATTCCAGTATATACATGTGATGGTAAGAGGACAACTTGGAGGAGTCAGTTCTTTCCTTCCACCATGTGAGTCCCAGGGCTGGAACTCAGTTCATCAACTCGGCATCAGGCACCTCTCTGCACTGAGCTACTTCACTGGCCCCATGACATGTTTTAGTTAACTAATTTATCACCACGAAATAGCATAGGGTCAAAATTACTTGAAAGAATAAATAATACCATTGAACTGAAAGGTCATTATGCCTCCAGTGCAAACTGGCACTCAACCAGCCAATCAGGACACTGCTTGCCACCTGTTCAGTGGCTCCCCTGACTGGGATGGTAGAAAGAAAGCTGACCTATAGGCAATCTGGGCTGAGCTGTGTTCCTATTGGGTGGTTAGACCTTCCTTGCCTGCATAATACAGCTCCAAGACCTGCAGGACTCGCAGGAGACCTGAAATGTAGATGTGCTTTGTCATCTGTGGAGTGCTTGCCTGTGGGAAGTGACAAGCGTACACAGAGACGTGCCCAATTTGACTATAATAATCCGTAACTTTGTCATTGGCATTAGTCCTAAACTACCTTTAACTCACTCAGTTCTCAAGAAACGGTCATTATCGGGAAGGCACAGCCATTTACAGGTGAGGAAAAGTAAAGGTGCTTGGGTCTAAAATCATCCCCAAAATGATGGGATCAGGATGGATACCCCTGGCTTAACAGACAAACACATCATCTCCCCATCACCAGGGTGTCCACCTGCCTTGCCTCATGAGAGGTCTGTCCTAGTAGAGAAATGTCTTTCAGGAAGAGTGACCAAAGCTCCTTTAACTAGACATGTGCACTTCAGAAGCTCTCTGAGCTCTGTGGAAGCTCAGCCATCTCCCAGCAGGAAGGCAGCCACAGAGCCATTCCTCTGATGCATCCCCTACCCCCCACTGCACTCTGCTTAGGCTCCCTTAATGCCCTGCAGCAAATATTCCTCCACTTCAAGGCTACCTTCATTAGTCATTATAAGCCACACTTAGTCAAATGAAAAAGTTGAGATAAACTAGGAAATATCCCAGTAAGAGTTCCCCTGAGCCTGGCACACCCTCTCTAATGACTTCTGGCCCATAGGAAGAAGCCAAATTGTGATCAAGAGGGACAACTGGTGACTATGTGAATGGCTCCTGCTCCCAGGACTAGCCACCATATATGTGGTTCCCAGTTGTCCCTGATAAAAGGGTCTCCTTATTTATTTGTTTAAGAAAGGATCTGGACTTCTTTATTAAAATAAAAAACCTCCAGAGACCATGTATGAAGCAAAAAGGTCACTGGGTTCTACGCATTAAGATCCTTAATTTCACCCATAAACGAGATCTTCACTGTGACTTCTGCAATTATGGGAAGAGCAGGGAAATGAGAGTGTGAGGAAGATCGAAGATTCTGAGGTGAAGAGTTCTGCTCAGCAATCTGGCTGCCTCTGTCAGCATCAGAACTTCTGTTCCTTGAGCTCCTTGTGCTGAAACTGAGGGAGGGAGGGAGGGAGGGACGGAAAGAGGGACGGAAAGAGGGATGGAAAGAGGGACGGAAAGAGGGACGGAAAGAGGGACGGAGGGACAGAGGGACAGAGGGAGGGACAGAGAGAAGGAGGGAGGACACAAGCATGCCCTTGTACAGTGTCCCGAGGCTGCTATGTGCTCTAGCCGGAGCTCTGCATCCTAAGCCCTGGGCATCAAGACCCCACCAATCCTCAGAGTAGAGTCATTCCACACTAGCTCTGCATCCCTGAGAGCGCAGGCTTCCTAGAGACAGGGGTGTGTGTCTTGTCTAGGAGCCTCCTGGTCTTGGAGGCTCCCATTGGGCAAGTTTTAAGCAAAGAAATGATTCCCAGGAACTGCAGAGATGGCTCGGGAGTCAAGAGCACTTGGTCCCCTACAAGAACAGCCATCCGTAGCTTCACTTCCAGAGGATCTAACACCCTCTTCTGACCTGTGAGGGAACTTCATGTATATGCTAGACATACTTCTGCAGGCAAGCTCTCACAGACATAAAATAAAAACAGGCAAATCTCTTTTAGAAAGGAATGATCTCCAGTATCAATGGGAGTCTAACACTTATAAAAATATCATTTTTATTTACATTTTCAATAAATGTCTATATGGCCAACTCCCAGGCAGGTCCTACACACGTGCTTGCGAAACAAAAGCTGACAAGCACTGTGATAATTAGTCAGCTGGCATTGACTGGAGCTCTTAATGAAATGAAGCATGAACCATTTGAGAAAGCAATTGAAAGCCATCATACACGCCATGAATCATCCCTCAAAGGCACATTTATTAAATCAGAATTCATAACTTTGATATTTTGTCTAACAGGTTTGGTACCCTTTTGAGACTCTATTGGTGGGTACAAAAGACAGATGTTTTCAGAGCTAGACTGAAGGGGGTGTGGGAACCTGCCAGACACCAATTAAACAGACAAGGCAGAAAAATACTGTTGCTCAATGTTTGGCGGGGTATACTAGGGTCTTGGGATAGAATTCAAAGACAACTTTGCATATGAATGGACATTTAAGCTCTATGAGACACAGAGGTTGGGGGACCTGCCTGAGGTGATCGGACAAATGTAGAGGCCCAAGACTCCAATCAGTGATAGATTTGGGAGTTGGAGAAATTTCTTCATTTGGAGAAACTTTGGTCAAACAAGAGTCAAAGTGATACAAAACCCTATTTTTACTTGCTCAGGTGCCAGGGATCTGGAGATTAAGAACCCTTTCTTAGTTCTGGGCTCTTCAAAGACACCTGTTCCTTTTAGCTGAAGCCAATATATGTGACATCAATGTCACATCCAATGACTATTGTCGCAGGCACCTCTTTGGGTGATCAAATGCAAGTGGATTGAGAAGCCTGTGATGATGTTTGGCTCCTTTAACTGCTGGCAGCCGTAAATTGGTGGATCAAGGTGACACTGTCCCCCACAGCTCACAACTGCAATGCTGCTTAGATCCTCATATTCATAAAGCAGACCTGGAATCCTTGTAGACACCCCTCTTGTGCGGAAGGTAAAAGGGCCTTTCCCTTTCAACTGCTTTGACACAACGCAGCCATTCGCCAGCCTTTCATGTCCACCGCTTTTCCAACCACAGCCACGGTCCGCTGTTGACTTAGCTCATCCTTTGCACAGAACAACACCTATTCAGATGTCTGTCCTCCATTGTAACCTCACTCAGTCCCTGGAGCTGTGCAAAGATCATCACAAAAGTAATGTCTTTTAACATCACTGGACATGAGTACATTTAGAGAAAAGTAACCATCCTGCCGGGTAGTGATGCTTTCTTTTATCTATGTTAATTAAAGAAAGGATATCAAATTCCAAAGCCAAATGAAAATCAAAAAACATGTGATCTTAGCAAAAAAATGCCAGCGAATGCAACAGACACTCTTCCAACCTCTCTTGTTGAACAAACTGTTATTTTGCGGTTGCGCACAGCAGTTGCCGTCATCCTGATACAAGGGTGGAGTGGGGCAGAGGGGCTGTTCCCATCACAGCAGCCTTTCTCTAGTTTATATTAACAAGCGCATCTAATGCCCCCCTGATTTCTGGGCCTACCCAAGTGTTCTGATTCAGTAGTCTGGGTGGGTATGGCTCAACACCTTGCATTTCTAAGAAGCTCTTAGGGAATGCTGATGATGGATAGCATTGCTGGTCCATAGCCTAAGACCCATTTCTTAGTACACAGAAAGCCCCACTGGCAAAGCCACACAATTTCTCCCAGACAGTGTGGGAGATATGAAATTCATAGATCTGGCATGGTGCTAGTGCTGCTAAGCAGTTTCATTGTATTTCCTGGTTTGCTTTCATATGCAATAACATCCTAGCCTTAGTTTAGAAATCTCTATAGAATGAAAGAGATTGTATTAGTTAGTGTTCTTTTCATATATATGAAAGGGATTTATTAGAATAGATTATAGGCTGTGGTCCAGCTATGTCCACAATGTCTGTCTACCAACAGAAGGTCCAGTAATTCAGTAGCTGTTCAGATCTCAAGACTGGATCTCTCAGCTGGTCTTCAGCCTACTCCAGAATCCCAAAGGAGTAGGCTCTAAGTGAAGGAATGGACTTACCAGCCACAGTGAGGGCAAGCAAGCAAAGAGAAAGCTTCCTTATTCCATGTCTTCTATATATGCTAACAGCAGAAGGTTTGGCCCAGATTAAAGGTCGATCCTCCCACCTCCAAGATCCTGATTAGAAATGGCCTTCCCACTTCAAATGATTTAATTAAGAAAGAGCCCCTCCTACATGTGCCCTGCCGGTTGTTGTTTTGGTTAAATCCAGATGTAGTCAGGTTGACAACAAGGAATAGCCATCTCAGAATCCAGATGTAGTAGGTTAGCCATCATCTCAGAATCCAGATGTAGTCAGGTGTTGACAATAAAGTACTTTTCAGAGACTCACTCTCACATCAGAATCATCAGTGTTGATGTGGGAATGGCTGTCAGAGTCTTCAGACTCATCACAATCCCAAACCCCAAACTGGGACCAGAGAGGCCGAGATATTTTTCTGGATATCCAATGCTGAGTCAGAACTAAAACCCGGGTTTGAGGACACCTTGCTCAAGTCATTCCCCCAACACTTCTCTAAGGAAAGTGAAATAGCCTGCCGACTTTAGCAAAGAGGTTCCTTGTTTACAGGATGGGCTCTCCCAGTAGTTCTCAGCCCTGGTTGGCTTCATTTTAGCCTCCTCTGGGGAGTTAACAAGGATAACAATGCCAGGTCCCCGGCTTCAGAGATTTTGACCAATTGCTCAGAGTGGAGGCGAGTGTACCTAGCCTTTTCAAAGCTCCCCAGGGGATTCCATGCTGAAACTGAGCTTGGCTGCTACCTGGACCATGGGATCCTCAAAGGCAGAGTATATTCTTATTCTTTAATCAGGAGAACACTAGAAGATTCTTGGCAAAAAACAATGTATTGAATAGAAATCTACAGCAGTGCTTATTAAAACAAAACCACGAGCAGCAGCAGCAACTGAATGCTTGTTAGAAAGACAAGCCCTCAGTCCTCATGAAGACCTCTATTTGTGAGCCCCTGCAGCCAGCCCACTAGGACTCCAGACCCTTCTCTTACTGAAGATTCCCAGCACTAAGGAATGAAACTATGTATGGAAAGCTGAGACAGAGACAAGTCACTAAAAACAGAGTCTATAAGGAAACAATGATACATTGCCCAGGAAAATGGTGGTGTTAGCAATTGTGGTGGGATTCAATGTTTGTGGGAAGAAGCAAGCTGTGCTAGAACAGAACCTGGGTGAAGGCAAGAGTCCAAAACAAGGCAGGACGTGTTGCCAGGGAGCTAAAGGATAGACTCGGGTACTGGAGTTACTGATACTGGGTGAAGGCCAGAGGTGGAGGCGAGACTGGAGAAGTTCCTGGAGCTTCTTGAAGGGTGGGCTCAGAACTGAAGGTCATGGTTTAACAGAACAAGTGGTGGAAGACAACATTCATTTCACTGGAGAGCAAAGGCCACCACCAAGGGTACAACACTCAGGCAGGGAAATGATTCAGGGAGCCAACCTTGGGGACTAAACAATATACCAATTCCAAGACCCTCTTGTGGCTTGCTGTATGGCCACTCAGCTATCAGTCCTTGAGCAAGAGACAAGTTCTCTGGACTTTTCCTTCTTCATCCCCAATACAAGCCCAGTGCCCCAGAGTAAGAATGTGACAAAGACTAGAAAACTCTAAAGTAATTGCCACAGCTATCCCACTGCTTGCAATGAGTACTGTGCTAACAGGAAGACTGCATGAGGGTGTCACAAGATGAGTGATGGCCCCAAAGCCACTGTCCTCATGGTGCAGTAAAGAGGATGTGATCATTCACTAAGTAACGAGGGGCACGGAGCCCATCCAATGATGAAACTGCACAATAAGGGTGAGTCTTTCTGTATTTGGTGATTGGCTTCCAAGGCTAGCCCACCCAATAGGCTTTAATTCAGGGGTTTCCATCAAGCTCTCCCCACCTGGAGTTTGTCTACTCCTCCCGTCCAAGGATTAGCATGGCTGTCAGGATCACAACTGGCAGAGATTTGCCCTTTGAAGTATTATTTCTAAAAAATACAAAAGCAAAAGAACTCCACCTAAAGCAATTAACTTAAAAGCATATGGAAGGCACAAAAAGCTCTCTGCCTTCCTTTCAAGACTGAAGAGGGGCGGCCTGGCTTTGAAAATGAGCACATACCACAGGTGGCCACATTTGGTCCTTGTGGCATCATTCACTGATCATCTAAGTGTGTTCTGTGCACGGGGCACATGAAGAGCTGAGCCCCCATCACCAGGTATTGCTGATATTCCATAATTAATAAGTGTCATTATATGCTGTGCCTTGTGCTAAGAACCAGGGACCAGGGAGAAAAAATGAACAGGAAGGATTAAGCCCCATTCATCCTTCATTTGGTTTCCAGACTAGATTGCTGGAGGCATCTCTCACACTATAAGGAGGGCAAAGTTGTCTCTCCCATTTTATAGAAAGAAAAACTAAGTCCCCGATGGAATAAATAGCATTTACAGCAACTGCTTTGATGATTGAATGGCAGAGGTGGGATCTGAACTCAGGACAGTCTGAATGCCATGTATAGTGAGAATGAGGACCAAGTCATTCCTCCTCTTTCTAACCCTTGGAATTCTCATCCATGAAACAAATGACCTTTTAAAAGAATTTCTTGATCTGTACTGTCTTCATCCATCTTTTTAACATGGCAAGAGCCTGGAGTTTGAAGTAAATACACATGTTTGTAGCCCATTGGATGTGAAGACCAATCATTCCATTTTGTCTTTGACAGATTAGCAACTGGAACCCAGAGAAGAGAAGGGAATTCCCCAAGGCCATGCGGCATAAAAAGGCAACATAAGGTCTTAAAGGTAGGGTCTTGTAATGCTCAAATGTCTTCAAATTTTCAAGTATGCAAAGATGCACACACCTGAACACTGTGAGTGATGCCAATCATCATAGTTAATGTTTAGTGATCTGTGTGTGTGTGTGTGTTCATGCGCATGTGCCCAGGTTTACTAACCTGTGTGTGCCTCTGTGAAGCTTACTATTCTGGATACATTAACTGGCCAGTGAGCCCCAAGATCAGTCTCTGCACCTCCAATTCTGTGGTTCCAGACATGTGCCACTGCACCTAACTGCTCAGAAAACCCCAGGGTTACAGGCATATGCTGCTGTGCCCAGCTGTTTTTGTTTTTATGTGGATGCTGGGCATAGACCTCAGGTCTTCAGGCTTATGCAGCAAGCACTGTATGGACTGAAGCATCTCCTCTAAAAAGTAAAGTTTAACCCTCAGGATTGACTTCTCAGGAAACATCGGTCGTATCAATCATTGTGTGGAGGCAGGGAGAAATGGCTGCCGACATGAAGTGAAGCCAGGTGCAGAGCGTCATGCCCTCACCCTCAGGCAGACATGTCAGATGTCCTACAAGGATGCACTATAGCATCTCTGACATAGCCTCACTCTGTACACTGAGGGGACCGCAATGCTTCTTCTGCAACTGAACTCACAGGATTACCTTCCTTCCTATACTTATAGTACTAGAGAAAATGAGTACCGAAGTCCTCTTGACTTCCAGTTTCCAAAGTAAATATGCATCAGGAATGTTTGAGCCACGTGAAAACTCTCAAAGTTTACCGTGGGCTCTACCTCATGACTTGAACCTTTGTTGATAAAAACAAACAATATGTTAAATATGCAGAGATGATTACACTTAATAATGCTAATTGTCATAGAAAAACTGCATTACCTTGACCTGGCTGGCTTTCCATATATAACAATTTTCCGTAAGCCAAGTACATGGGGTCAGGGTGGGCAAAGCCACTGTCACATGCATTCCTGACACATATGTGGAAGGAAAGGTGCACTTCTTCCATAGTGGACAGCGTCACTTATTTGATCAGTTTCCTAGGGGTGTCAATGCTGTCTGAAGGCTAGAGCTGTTTTCTGTCTAGCCAGGATCAGAAGAACCCTAGTGCAAGGCAGGCGGGTTTCTTGAAAATGGGTGAACTTGTCTATGGTCATACCACCCTGAACACACCCAATGCTGTCTGATCTCAGAAGGCAAGCAGGCTTGGGCCTGGTTAGTACCTGAGTGGGGAAATAGATGAACTCACATTAACCTGCAAGTGTATAATCAATATTTAACCATTAGAATCCTTTTGTTCTCCAACAAAGCAGCCCCCAGCTTATACCAATGGATATCTGTGGTCTGTTTTGTTCCTCCGTATCTGGTGCTCAGTCCAACTCTTAGCACACGATGTTTGCTCAGTAAAAGTTTGTTGGCTGATTCAACACATCAAACAAACAAGTCAAGAAGGTATGTGGTATATAGTTTGTAGGAGTTCTTCGTTGGATGCCAGCCCCCCTTTGTGGTCAACACTGGCATTCTCAATCTTGTGACAACCAGCAGGGTATTTGAGGAGTGGGCAACTCAGAGTTAGAACATATGTAAATTGGTACAGCAGAATCAGCTGGGGGCTCTGGGGAGCACCATGTATGGCTCCCCACTGCAGCGGCTCTACAATGAGACTCAGGTTTTGGGGACTCTTTGAAGGCTCTGCAGGTGATTCTTACAGAAGCCAGGATCGAAGACCCTACAGCAATGGTTCTCAGTGTCCTCGCCAGAAGAGCTGCCTCAGCATCATCTGGGTACCTGCTAGACAGAGGAGTACTTTGGTTTTCGGCAGATTGACTAGAGACAAAACACAGCAGTTGTGAGGATTTTAAAACCCTGCAGGTAAGTCTGTGAGCAAGATGGTAATGAAAGCCAGATGCTGTTCCTTGTGGGACTCCAGCCCAGCATGGGAAGATGAGGCAGGATCCCTTCCTTCCGCTCACAGCCCGAGCTACAGAACAGAGACTGCAGGAGTAGCAGCCCCAGGGTATATGTCACTGCTCTCCTGTTCTAAAAATTGCTACATCTGTATATGCAACTGCTAATAAAAATGTCTGTGCTGTGGGGTTGAGAGCTTTATTAATCACTGCTTGAGTGCTCCTGATCGCCCCTTTCCAGATGGAGCACACGCTTCCCAAGGGCAGCCTGACACTCATAGCTTTCCTGCATCCCCACTCTAGACCAGTGGGGATGTCCCATGAAGCTCCATCATCTTCCAGGGGACTCCTCTGGGTTCTTCTTTCATCCTCGGGCCCTGACTGATTCACTCGCTCTCTTTATCCAGTCTCTTCCTATCTCAGGGCCACACAGACTGTCTTTGAATTTTCCAAGAGTTAGCCTCTTGGAAGAGACAAAGTCTGACCTTCTCATCCTCAGGGACAGCTTGGGGACACCAGGAGAAAGGGAAAATCCCTTTAGAAATGACAAACTGAAAAGCAGAGACAACAAAAGAAGACCATATCATCTCAACATATAAAGGGTGGGCAGGAGGCAGGGGCTCAGGGATTCAGTGTCACACAGACTTATAGCAATCTTAATGAGACAACCTCAAATGTGTCCCACATCTGAACTTCAGGCTGAACATCTACACAACTAAAGGCAGGCACCTTGGGCTATTAAGAAATACTCAGGAGTCTATCAGAATATTAGACATTCTGTGGTGGTTTTCCTAGGTCCTTGATGGAGTAAAGGGAGAGAGGAAGGAAAGGAAAGAGAAGGAAAAGGAAAGAAAGAGACAACACACACACATACACACACACACAAATATCACTAGACACAATTCTCCATCTGTCTCTTGAGACCTCCTTTTATACCCAGTGTGGTGCTCTGAAAAACCCACAGCAGGCCCAGCGTGGCTGAGCACTCTTACGAGACACTGGTACTTGAGGAGCCACAGTCAAATGGCAAATGATACAGGCATTTGACTGTCAAAAGAATTAAGAAAGGAGGGAGAGAGAAGATAAAATGGTGGCATGGTGATGACAATTGGAATAACAGCCCGTGTTTATGCAGAGTGCCTAGGCACCATGAGCATCCTCTAGGCATCCCAAGGACATTCTTCCTCCAAACCGCCAAGTGAGGAAGTTTCTAGTGGGCCAAGAAACAAAAGTCAAGGAAATCTGACCAAGAATGGCAGAGCTGGACTCCCTTACAGGACCATCTAGGGATCTTGCCTGCCTGTCCTTTCCACACTCCCTCACTGAATTCAAGCCTTTGATGCCCCTGTCTTATGAGGAGAATGGTGGCAATAGCACCCATCCTGCTGTGCCCTATAAAGGCACATCACATCATTGATTGGCAGAAGTTGAGAGTTCAGTGATGGAGGCTGGAATTAAAGGACAAATGAGGACGGAGCAAAGGATCCATTGCTGAGTGTTCCCATTCAAACTCACAACCTCTGACCAGACCTGGCACTTTATTGGCATTCAGGAAAAATACTTAATTGGAGGCACATGTACACATAGGAAGGATTGTATGGACCCTTGGTCACCTTGAATTTTGTACCTGGGAGTCCCCAGACCTATCACAGTCTGCCCGCACTTAGGGAATTGCTTGCAACTCCACGAGTTGGCAGGGCCCATGCCCATACATCTCATTTGGGCAAGAATCCTGCCTCCCCCTCCATTTCCATCCTGCCCATACATGTGCACCCCCCAGCATCCCTGTCCGGGGAGATATTTCTCACAAGTCAATGAGCCACTTCTCAGAAACCAGGGGCTGAAATTACAGCATAAGATGGGAATCACCCTGCAGGGAACAAAAGAGAGAAGCCAAATCCTTTTCTAAAAATATCATAGCAGATTCTGCCACCAGGCTGAGATGAATCATAGCACATTCTAGATCTCAGTCTTGCCGCCTTCCATTTCTTAGACAAAGTACAAGTAATGATGGCTTCCTGAAGGGTGTTCTAAGGAATGAGTTCATGTGTTAAAAACTCAGTGAGTGGAGACTCAATAGCCCTTAGTCTTTAGCCACACGGACATTCTCCCAGCCACCACCTACGTCTGATACTGCACCCACCTCCACTGGCAAGCGTCCTCTTCTTACTTCATCTCCAGCTTGCTCTGGAAGGGGGCACTAGCTGTATACATGACACCAATTGGGGCTCCCCTTCAGGACCTTCCTGTGGAAGGTGCTGTCAAGAACCTGCACGGTAGAAGGAAGGAAGGCAGCAGTGTGAACTGTGACTGCATGGTTCAACCTTCCATCCACAGACTGAGAACAGCTAGACTCATTCTGTAAGCCACAGTTTCCAGGAACCTTTGCTAGCTCCCCTTTCGGATCAAGCCTCAGCATGGCAATAGCCCCAAAAATGCACCACCGTCCCTGTTTTCCCCTTAGCCATGCTATCCCCCAACTGCCGTACACAGTTAGTGACCTCTCCTCTATTCTCCTGTTAGAGGCACCATGTTTCCTGCTGAGTAGGAGGCTTCTTTGAGTTCTGAAAGTTTTCTATCATTTAAAGTACATCTGTCAAGACCACCTTTTCCAAGGAAGCATTGCAGATGAGATGAGCCTTCCAAGACATCTCTGTGCTGTCTGCTCACACACTGTCTAGCATGTCATCCTCTGATCCACAGCTCCAGACCTCAGTGCACACAGGATCGTTCCTTCAGTCCAGAAGGATGCAGCCCCCTCCAGGCTCTCCTACCACTGCTCCACCACTTAGTGCAAGGTCCGTGTGCTCTGCAGAGCCTTAAAGAGAGCAATCAGCATTTTGTCCCATCCTCCTGCACCTTGGAAGCCCAGTTCAATGTATCTCTTTTCAACATCAAGGATTTCTCATGTTGACGTTTTCCCAGTCCGTGATGCACAGAACACCTGACCCGGGATCCACCTAGAAGCACCCTCTAGTCACTCCGTTCACGCCTGACCACCTACAGCCTCGGAGGACCACAGAACACTGGACCTGGGCAGGAGGAAGATGGTTTGTTCCCAACCCCTCATCTTGTTGAAACACTTCAGTAAGGAAGCCCCAGAGAACACTGATGAACTGGTAGAGGAGAGACACACCAGCACATGGCATTTAGATATGGCATTTACCAAGGACTCCTGTGTGCCAGGCGGTGTGACATGACCCAAGGAATCGCCACAGGGATACCTGGGCACTGCACTTGTGTGTCACACAATGGTACTCTGGTCGCTGACACAAGGCCCAAGGAGTCCCATGCAGCAGCATCTTGCAGGTGCATCGTTGTTATTAGAGAATGACACTAAAGGACAATCAAGTACACTACGAGAAAATGAGAACAAAACTTACGGGCATCAAAAACTCAGTAATCAAGATGTACTTTAATGCAATCTTTACAAACCTCCAAATTAATGCTCTCAAATCCATGGAGAACCAAATAGCAAAATGTTAAAGGCAGACAGCATTCCTTCCTATAGTGGCCCAGCTCTGCTTCACTTTCCTCCCGCTAATCTCAGTTCTATATCCAATAAAACTTTATTTACAACGTGATATGGACAGTTTGATAATTTGAACTTTTAAAATGCCGTGTCCAGTGTTACTTAACTTCGTCTCTTTTTGGTGTTCAAAGGTGAGTGCTCAGCTCTCCTCATCAGAATAAGCTTCCTAGTAAGTCATTTAAAATACACAAATATGAAGCCAACTCAGATATTCTGAGGAGTGAGTTTTTTTTAATTCTGATTTTCAAGATCAAACAACAGACTTCAAACCATGTTGTGCTTCAGGTGACACTCTCAGCTCTCGGAGCTGTGATTTCACATTCCCTTGATTGGGGCTGTTGTGGGGAGGGGCACTTCACTGGAAAAGAACTAAGTGTTGTTCTCCTGGTAAATCAGGTGAATGATTTTATTCAACTTTTGAGAAGAGGAAGCTAAAGTGGAAGAAGCCTAAGTGTGAGTTGCCCCATCCTCCTAAGTCAATGAGGAGAGTTCAGAGAAGCCCTGGGTGGCTGCCTGGTTAGGTTAAGACATGTGATCCCTTTTTCATGTTACCAAAAAGTAACCAAAATATGTGTCCCAAATATGCCTCATCTAACATGTTAGTCCACTTTTCCCAGTCCAAGTACCACTGAACTTTTGAATAACAGGTTAGAAAACAGAATTGTCATGTGGTGTCTGCTCCCTCCGTGGGTCTTGGTAGATATCACAAACATTCTAATCCCAGGCACTCTTGGCATTTTGGAGGGTAAGACGTCTCCCAATGAGTTCCCAACGCCATCTAATTATGTCCCAAAGGTTACCACCAAAGATGGAAAGTTGGGACTCTATTTAGGATACTTGGTGCCACCTGCACCAAATGTGTCATATGGTCCAGCCTCCCTCTGGACACTAGTCTTTCTGTACTCATCAACCTCTTCCCCGCTATCTTTGGCCAGCATGGTGGGAACTTTAAGGTGGTTCACAAATCGTGTGTACAGAAGACTTCCTGGATGTGTCTTTAGCAATGTGATTTCCTTTTCGGCATCTGTCCATTCATTCATTCATTCATTCATTCATTTGTTCATCCATTCCATATATCTGGGGAGATTCTGAGGACTCAGTGGCAGGGGGAGTTCAGATGTATTCCACTGAGTTTAGCGTCTCCTTTTCCCCTGAGTCCTGTTTTCTCCCTGTCTCGTGATCACATACCATACTCCACTGACTTGTTCCCCCCTTGAGCTCTTTGGCTTAGCTCTAGCATCTCGAAGCCAAGGCCTATTCACTTTGAATCCTCTAACATAGCAAGACCACACTCAGAGCAGGGCTCTGGAAGAATAATAATCAACTTTATGCTGATCTTGAATCAATGCCCCAGGGACCCTGCTGGCTGCCACATGCATGCCCTTGTCCTGTGACTGTTTCCATCTTTCCTCAAAGTCTCACTTGGGTGCCTAAAGGGAACAGTGCTGTTTCCCCATCAAAGAAAGTCAACCCCGTGAGCTTGGACAGGACTTTTCTCCATCGCTCTAATCAGCGCTCATTCTTGAGGCAGCTGTCCAACTGGCTACTGAAGGAGTTCTGGAGGCAGCATGCCTAATGTATTGCTTTTGATTGGAAAGTGAGAAAAGAGCTCTCAGCGACCCTACTCCCCTTAATTACACGAAGTAAACACCTCCTCAAGTATAGCCACAGAAGCCTGATTGGGTCTTTGCTTCCTGGCTGCCTCTCTGGCCTGCTGACTGGCAGAGGGCAAGGGGAAAGCCAACACCTGCTGGATTGCATAAACAAAGGGACTGCATGCACATCTGCCGGAGGCAGTGGGATTCAGCAGCATCCGTCCTTAATTTACATGCCTGTTTCCAGATCCCTCATATATAGCTATAAACTGTGTACACATCCTAAACCTCGTAATGAATTATGGATTTGCTTATGAAGGAAGCATAGTGGAAGGGACTTCAACCCTGAAAAGTCATTGATGTCACTAAGCAGGATTCAGGAAATGGAAACCCCAGATCTCTCCACTAGCCTGGCTCTTGTCTTGCCTGATCTCTTCCCTAGACTTGTGACAGGGACAGCCATCTCTACTGTCTCTACTACAGCCCTGAAAATGGGGCAGGAACAGACTGGATAGTCCTATAACTAGACCCAAAGAAGACTGTGGTGAAGGCAGTGTACTTTATGACAACAGCCTCAGCCAATTTACAGATCCAACAGGAGTGGCACACAGGGGACGAACACCCAAGCACTTTCTCCTTTTCTGTCTGACCTCCTGTTCATGCACACTGACCACAAGCAAGAGGAAGCTAAAGTGTAGAATTGCTGATATTCCAGAAAGATTGGTCCCTATGACCAAAAGCAAAGGACATTCCTACTTATCCAGGTCAAAAGGCTGTGTGCCCAATATAATCCGATGCATGAAGTCCAATGACTGCTGAATGATGTCAGTATGGTGTCAATCAATCACACTTTCCCCTGAGTCCTCTGGTCACCGGGATTCGCCAAGTTTCTCCTGTTAAACATTCCACAACCTTCTTCCCCTCTTTCTAGAAGGCTTTCTCTACCTTGAAGGTAAAGCAGTTTTTCATCTCTGAGAGGAGACTAGTCCCTTATGACCTTGGTTTTGTTGGGGTGTCACCATAGTGTTAGCCAAGACTCTGGGAAATGGACAATTAAAAGTTTCCCCAGGAAACTCTTAGTCTTATATTCTCTGAGTCATACCCAATGTTGAATAGCAGCAGCCTGATTTGTCAAAGTAATTGAGATGTTCATCCACTAGACCAGTCAAAAGACCCCTTCTTCACTTGTTGGTCTAGTGGCATGAAGAACCCACGATGTCCAAGAGATGTTTCAGTGCAATTGTACTTTGGATCTTGAATATCCCCCAAAGGCCCATGTGTTAAAGGCTTATTCCTCAGAGTGACATTATAAGGAAATAGTGAAATCTCCCCCAAGATAGGGCCTTATGGGAAGACCTGAAATCATGAAGGTATGCCCTTGAGTGGGATTGGAGAACTCTGCTTTCTTTTCATCCTTTTTGGTCCCTGGTCAGAATATGAGCAGTTTTACTGCACCATGCACTCCTGTTGCAAAGTGTTGCTTAGTTATAGGTCCAAAGCAAACAGGCCCTCATTCCCCAGTCTTAAACTAGGAGCCTCCAAAAACTGAGACACAATGAACACTTTTGCTTTGTAAGCCGATGGTCTCTGGTGTTTTGTTAGTGATGAAAAGCTATCCGTTCCGAAGGTCCACATTAGTATTCCTTGGTGGGGCGACCATTGGGCACCAGGACCTCTCAGTTTAGGATATTTAGAGCATGTTTCTAAACAACTACAGTGCTGTTTATGGAAACTGCATATTTGTCAGTACAAAATTATGGGGGAAAACATCATTAATCTATTCCACAGCAGAAAAAAGAGAAGCTCAGAGAAGGAGACAGATTTCCCCCTGACACCAGTGTTGAGGAGCATCAGTGATCAAACTCTTTCTCTTGAGCCAGGCTGCTCCTCACAGGGACATACTAGCTGTGATTACCCCTTGAGTGCTTCATGGTGGTGCCCAGACAGTCCTTTGGACTCTTGGGGGACATGATGCATTTCCCTGCACGCCTCAAACATCAACATCAAAGAGCTGGTAGAAGCAAGATGTCCTCATCCTATTTTGCAGACACTCTGGTCCAGTATGTTTCTTCCTTTGGGCTCTCCAAGGTCATATTACATGGGAGAGCCTCTTGTTCCAACTACAACTCTCACTAACAAATTCCAGGTCTATGCAGTGAGGCCAATTGGTAACCAGAGTTGGAGGCACCTAATAAGGGCACCTCTGTAAAATCCCAAAGCTCACTCTCATGCCCTTTCAAATTAAAAGTTTTCCTTATACTAATATATTAATTAAAATGAAAATTTAATAGCTAACCTCTATTATTTATTGGCTGGTTTTGGAGAATAAAATATTGATATCCAAAAAGGAATCAATTCCAATGAAACCTCCCTTTCTGGAGCTTACTTGATTCCTGTCACTTAATAAAGAAATAAGTTCACCTGCCGCATCAGTTCAAAGACGTCAGCTGTAAATGTAGATTTTGAACAAATAAGAAGATTATAAGTACTGTCATAAAATACCCTTCCAGGATGTAAATTATTCAAAGCCCTTCATAGGCAGACATGGTCTCTCATGCCTCAATGATCCTGCCATACACACAGCACATTTCATTTATTAAAAGCTGGAGAAGCCCTCTGTTGATAAAGCCCCCTAAATAAATGATAACTTTCATCTCCTTCTTCCAAATCCTTTCCACAGCGAGCTGTGGAATTTGAAATGTTTATGCTGGAGGTGACATGTCAGAAATTGCAGCCTCTGTGAGCAACACATATGTCTTCATTGGGAGGCTCTAACGCCACATGGCAGTCAGTCGCCCTGAGTGTGAACAGGCCAGTGAGTCTTGGTAGTACAGCTTCGTTCTGAGGGCTCATCCTAAATGTCCCGGTTTCAAAACGGGCTGCAAAAGCTGGAAGTCCAATGGGGCTAGGCCACCCATTCTCAGGCGTGACTAAACATGACTCAGCATGACTCAGCACAATCTGTGCAAGTCATTCGGCCTCTCCAAACTGATGGTATCTGATGGTTCTCTCTCCTTGGAGGTGGGAACAAGGCAGGCACCCAGCAGGCAGACTGGCCCACAGTGGGTAATTACTTCTAACTGGATCATCGACCATGGTATAGATTTATAGGCTCCTTTCCATAGCCTCCCAGAATGTCACAAAGTACCCAGGGACTTCTGCCTGCCTTGTCCTGGACACACCTCTGGAGTTTGCTCACATAAAAACCAGGAAACCATTCTCCTTTCAAAGACCCTCTACTTCTTGAAGACTCTTGTGATTTCCTCACTTGAATTCTTTTCCTTTTTGTCTTTCCTCAAATATTTCTGGAGTGTTCCTCAAGCCAGTGTGTCAAGTGTTGCTCTGGCCTTTCTGCAGATACGAACTTACAAACTCTTCATTGTGACCACCAGGTAGTCCTACTGCTCTGTTCCATTTGACAGAAGATGAACTTGAGCTCCAGGAAGCTAAAGGCCGCCAGTTCAGAGCCACACACAGCTAAGCAGTAGGGCTAATATCTGCACACCAAAGGGTTTTTTTTTCTATTTTTAATTTTTTTCTCATTTCAAAGCCCACACTCTTTCTTTTCCGTGCCACTGATGACCCTGCTGCTCTGAACCCACGGCTCAGTGCTTCCTATCTGGGTGTCACATATCCTGCTGGACACATCTGGGATTCTTCTGAGAACAGGACATGGGACTCATGGCGGCTGATGCAGCTCCACTCTCTCAGCTGCCCCTGGACCAGCATCCATCACTCATAATATCCCAACTCACACCCACTTTCCATGCATGATTCTGTTTCTCCTTTTCTTCATTTTTGCGGTGATGTCACAGTGATACCCACATTTGTACTAGCTGCATTGTCATCCTGAAGGTTTCTGACGATATCATCCTGGTCCCAAGTCCATACTCACCCCACATTTCACTGAGCATTATGCAGCCATACAGCTGAAAATTCAGCATATACTGATAGGTCAGTAAATCTGGAGTTGCTGGTCAATAATTTTGTCTTCCAAATAGCATGTTAATTGCTGTTACGAGCAGCTAAAAGCAGTATCAGAAGGTACACAGGCTTTGGGGAAACAGATGGCATTTAAGACCTGTCTATAATATAATGGATGCTCCTGGTTATATCACTGAGTCATTCAATGTTCCCTGAATCTCTACCTTTATATCTGTAAGATGGGGGCTGGAAAGAAAAAACAGATATCAAAGCTTTCAGGTCACTACAGTTACAAAGAGAAACTGCCACCAAAAACATTGTCGATGGTCCTTTCCTCCTTTTTTTTGTTTTCATTTTTCCTCTTCACATCTACTTCCTTAGCCTTAACACATCTGTCCATCAGCATCCTTTGTTATAAATGTCACCAGTGTGGCACTGTGCTCTCCTTCCCGCTGCTCTTGTGTCTGAGATGTCTTTTACTGATGCACTGATCGGTTTGACTTTTGTCTACCATGAATGGGAAAGGGTAATAAATGTTCCAGAAACAAGAACCACAGTTTGCCTTATCTTGAGTGACAGCTGCTTAGATATGTTCCACAAATGCCCTAGGAAGGAATTATTCCCATCAATCATAAAAAGGGTCTACTGGAAGGGAAAGGGGGGACCCAAACTGAGCCCTGTGACTCCCCACTTGCCTCTTGATGAAGACTCTGCTATTCTTGCATAATACTAGGAAGAAAACTATCTGCTCACTATGATGCCCAAAGCAAGCTAAATAATTGTTCAACAGCAATTTTATATGCTCCCAGATTTATAACACACACACACACACACACCCCAAGTGTACATGAAGTTTGGAAATCCCTTTGCAAATTCTTCAGAAGGAGCACGTTCTTACAATTACCTAACATCCAGAACACAGACTCCATCTGATGATTTCGCTCTCGCGGTTATTTCTTCTTTGTCAAGAGCTGACAATCAGACATGCAAAACAAGTGCTGTGTATGAATTTTGCAAAAGTATCACTTTGGGAAAACAGAAACCAAAACAAATTGAGAAATCATATAAATAATTACTTTGAGCTTCAACTCTAACATGAAAAGGGAAGGCACACAAGCAAAAATGCTAATGAACATGACTGTTTAATTACAGGGGCCCAGACCAATAAACTGAAATTACTAGAGATTGCCAGCAAGCAACCCATCTCACCATGTGATCTCAGAGGTGTGGGTTCCATCCAGAAAAAAAGAAATGTTTTGGCTTTTTCTGTGAGTGTTCAGCTGGAATGGCAACAGGAAAGGGGAAAGTGAGGCCCTCACGAAGGAAAACAAGGTCCTCCAAGTCCTTGCCTCTCTGCTTAGCTGTGTTGAACCCTCATCAGCATGGACAGCTACAGGCTTTCACTAGACCGTATTCTCTAATTAGGAAATCCTGCCTCACCGGCCACACGAGTTCAAGCACGTGTGCTAAGGACAAAATTAAGCCCAACAGAACCACTAAATGGGACTCATTAAGCACCCACTATGTGGTGATACTCTCCACTGCCACACACATTCTTGCTTTCCGTTTTCCATCCTAAAGGGATACATTTACAAAATTCATATGCATCACCTGCTTTGTGTGTCTGATTGTCAGCTCTTGACAAGGTGGAATTGCATTGAGGGCAAAATGCATCAGACTCAGTCAGGTAGATGGTATTGTACAGATAAAAGCAATCATCCCACGGTATAGCTGTGAAAACCAGGATGCCCAGAGTTAGATAATCTACATTTTCCAAAGGCATGTTACTAAGAACAGAAGGCTCTGGATTCAAAGCTCTGCATAAATGATACCAAAGCCTGGGAGATTATTATAGAAAGCATTCCACCCTTCTTACAACTGAAGCATTTATCCGATCATTGGGCTGTTCACAAAAGCTATTCATGTGCCTACTATGTGCCAGTTTGGGGCTGTGTTCTGGAAAACCAATAATCAGAAAATAAACTGGATCCCATTTCCAGGGGGCAAAGAATATCATAAACGAAATCATCACACATATGAATGTTTCCGTCATCGTCGATTAGGGTCACCTTATTAGTAATCTGTCACAGAGACGAATTATGAGAGACCAACTTAAAGGTCAGATCAGTCACAGCTTCAGAAGCTTCAGCCATGTTTGCTTGGCAGTGGGAGTGTGGGGCAGAGGAGGTTGTCACCTCATCTCAGACAGGAAGCAGGAAGAGGCTGGGGATGAGATATCCTCAAGGATATACCCGCCCCCCCAGTGGCCTACTTCCTCCAGCTAAGTCCTGCCTCCCTTGCCAGGCATCTGGGTGGAATGGCAACAGAAAAGAGGAAAGTGAGGATCTACTAAAGCAAACCTAGGTCTTCCTAGCCCCTGCTTTCTGCCTAGATGCGCTGCGCCTTCACTGGCTTGTCACCATCTCCCAACAGCACCAACAGGAGGCTTGGACTTTAACATCAGCCACTTCACATTCAAACCATAACTGAATAGGAGGAAGACTCGGGGTGATGAGGACTTTTAAAGGGGAGACTCCAGGAGCCAGGATCTCTTCCCTGAAAAAGTAGCAGTTAGAGTGTGATCAGAAAGGCCAGTGTAAAAATGTAATGTGCAAAGAGAAAACACTAACGTGAACACGGAGGAATTTACCCCTCTTGTCTTGTGTTTTCTTTCCATCCATCCACACTTTGTTCTCTGTCTAACCTGGCTTCTCTCCAGCCTGCCATAGGGGTTTGTGGGAGGCATGGAGGTTCTTGTGCTCACAGATAAGTACTGTGGGAACCAGGAATGTTAAACACACAGGGTTTTTTTCCTTCAAAGGGAAGGAGTCATAACCTGTTATCCATTCAGAAGTCTTGGAGCAAATTTAGTTTCTATCCTGGTTTCCTTTTCACTATATGTTTGGCCAAGACCACACAAGATCCTCCCCAGCCCCTGATCATGAGTTTGCCAGTTATAGAACCTATCTTTATGGAAGGTGTCGTGTGTGGTCAATATGTAGAACCTTCATGGAAGATGTCACTTGTACTTTATAAAGAGTTTTGATGTAGCCATATCTTAAGTTTTATTGTGCATAGAGGATTGCATTGAGTTATTACCACCAGGAAAGTTTTCACCAAACTGCACTGTGCTTAAATATGCCTAAAATAAACTATTTGGGGTCAGACTCCCGAAGTTTGAATCAACATTGGATACTTGGTGGCATAGAACCAAACCACCTTCTTGCTTCCCGTGAATAATTATTCTAATGGGTGTGTTGGTTTAAGAGCTCTTGTCTATGTGACAAAGTTCATGGACAACTACAGTTCTCAACTTAACTAAGCCTTCAGGCATTTGAGAAAGAACTGAACCATTGCCTTCTTGAAATCATCTCTGCTTTCGCTTTCTGTCACAAACCTTTCTGCCTCTCTGAGTTTGTTAGTGGTGATCAGTGTTGAACTAGGTGTTTTCTGATTCTTTTGTATCTTATTCAAAAAACTAAAGGAGTCAAACCTTACACAGTGGTAAGGAGACTTTATTCAGAAGCAAAGTAACGGTACAGCACAGTAGCAGGGGGCAGCGGTTCTCTAGAATGACTGACAAGTTTGAGTCACCTAACTCTTTTTCTACTGCTCATATTCCTTCTTATGATGTATCTGATTTTAACTATGTATCCAAGGTAAGTGACAAACAAGGATTTCACCTTAAAAGTAAGAAGAGACCGTTTATCTTACTAAGCATGCGCCCCCAAACAAGTCTAGGCTATAGTTACCTCTTTACTTCTGTACCTATGTATATCCTAGGATACATTTGAATAGAAACTCTCAAAGAAAGGGGAGTCGTTGATGTTTATTTCAAGTAGAGAAATTTAGTGGTACCTACACATAGCTCCATTTAGATGAGGGTCCTGAGTTGCTATGTTAATTTTGGGGATGCAGGTGATGGCCTGAGGTGGCCGAGAGCATCATTATAAGAGTGTGTGGAAATAGCCCAAGGCAAGTAGAATCCAAGGTAATAACTCCTTATGCTTGCTTGCCCCCGATGCTCCCTGACAGTTCTCTTTATTTCATCATTCTCCTAAGTCCTTCAAGGTTTAGTTCCAAACACTTCTCTACTTTTCTTTATATTCTTTCCTGGGCAATCATCCTTGTGAAGCATATTATTTACACCCTACTATGTTGATTCCCAAAATGTGTCTCTAGATCTGAGCTTTCTTTTGGACACCAGACTTATATTTACAAATTGATAGACAGTTATTATTCTCAGATATCACAGATATATCCAACTCAGCATGATAAACAGACTTTATCGGTGACTCCAATTTTATCTCAGCTCTATGCATCCAGTTTGCAATCCAGAATCCCAGGCAACATTCATGTCCCAGGCCCTGTTCTTTTCTATAGCCAACTAAATAATGATTTCAAACATACTTAGGTATTAATAAAAAAAACTATGAACATTGTTTTATTAGAAAAAAGGATATTAAAGATGTGAACAAATTAAAGAGCTTGAAATAAGAGTATTTTTGATCATCCCAATATCAGAGATGTAACCACAAGTTACTTTACAGGAGAGAGGCAGAATATTTCATGACAGATGAGAGAAGGCCCGGGGAAGACAGAAGCAGATTCCAGAGTGGGGCAACTAAAAACAAGTAATGCCAGCAGCCACTAGAAGCTAAAAGAAATAAGGAATTAAATCTCCCCGGAACATTAGAAGAAACCAACTTTGCAGATACTTTGAATTTTATCTCATCTCTTATGTCCAGCCACCAAAACTGAAGTTTGATCACCAGAATTGAGTTAATCCCTCTCATTTCAAGCTATAAGTTTATTTATTCAGAATAGCAACAGGGAGGTAAGAAAATGTACAATAACACACATGCTAAGTCCTGCTTAATTTGTTATTAAAGTATCTTAAATTACAGTTCCTACCTCCATATTCCCATCACCTTTCCTGGGCATAAATTCCACCATCTCTCAAGGAGTCTCAGCTTCTTATGACTCCTAGGATAAAGGATAAAACCCTTAGCAAGGTCCACAAGAACTTGCTTGCCCTCAGACCTGCTTCCTTTCTCAGTGCTGTCTTGTGTTATGTTCCCAGAAAGAATGAACCCCCTATCCACCACAGGACCTTTGCACAACCTCCTTCCTTGAGTTCTTACTAATGTTAGATCAGAGCTTAGGTATCTCTTCCTCACCACAGCCTTGCTGATCTCTCAGCCTATGTTCGTATGATGCATATCCTGATGGCAATTTTATGTTAACTTGATGATTTTTGTTTTGTTTTGTTTTTGCTCATATGTGGCTCCCCAGGTCACCAGTTGGTCCTCAGAGAAAAGGGGAGAGTAAAGTTACAGCTGCTTTTCACAGTCAAGCTGTCCCCAGCATCCAACAAGGAGCAGAACAAGTACTCAATAAACACTGTCTGGATTGTTCCCATAGCCTGGCAGTGTCTCTGTGTATGTGAACATACTTAGTCATTAAATAGATCCCCACCCCTTACATAATGCAGAAAATGTGGAAGATACCATGCAAAGAACTCAAGTAGACTCAGCAAAAGCCACACCTACTATGAGGACCTCACCTTCTGTTATGTGTGGGTGGGATGAGGGGTTGCACGTGTGCATATGAACGAGAGAACAACCTCAGGTATCCTTCTTCAGGAACCATCCACCTCGTTTCTTTAAGACAGGGTCTATCCCTGGGACCAGGCTCTCCCTGCTTCTACTAAGGTAGCTGGTAGTGAACCCCAGGGAGCTTCCTCTCTCCACCTCCCCAGCCGAGGGTTACCATGCCTGGTTTTTGTACTCGTGTTTTGAGGACCGGACTCAGGTCTTGTGCTTACAAGGCAAGCACTGTGTTGACAGAGTCTGCTGTCTGCTCAGCAGCCCCTCAATGCTGTCTTCTCATACAGGCACTGGGCATGCCTCACATCCCTTAGGATTCAAAAGCAATGGTGCTCTGTTTTCTTCTTCCTTTCTTAGCCTGCTCCCTCTCTATCTCAGGGTCTGCAGAGCTTGTTTGGCAACTAACTTTCTAAGATTAAAACACTTTAAAATTTGTTTTAATATTTTTTTTAAAAAAAAATGTTCTGTGAATAAATCCTCTGTGGCCCAGGTTTCATTTAAGGCATCTTATAGGTTGGAGGAGGCTGTAAGGTTAAAAAAATCATTTATTTATCTCTTTTATATTTTGTGATTCCATATGGGGGTTTAAGATGTTTTGTGACCGGAAAAGGGAGCAAATTCGTAAGCCATTAGGATTTGTACTCCTTTAGGGTCATACTCAGTATTTTCCAAAGTATTTGCTAATTGATTAGGTGCTCATATAAATTTCCTGAAGATTATGAACTCCAAAAGATGGATCAACAAAGGACTCAAGGTACTTACATAACTGACCACAATCTCACATCTAGTACAAGACTGAGTTTGCACTCAGTTCCGTGACATTGAACTGATGGGAGTCAGGAAAGGGGGTTGAGCCAATTTTATCTATTCATTAAGAAAACAGATGAGTTCAGTGAACATTTAGGCTCCCGATGCCTGGAGAGAAAATAGCACACCACTTCAACACTTATTTCCTCTAGGTGGTAAGATTGTGAGTAAATTTATCGTCTTCTTTATGCTTCTCTGTAATATCCACAATGGGTATGGATTAATTTTATAATTAGAAAACATTAAAAATAAGCAAGTACGATTATAAAGTAAGTCAAGGGAATAATGGGAAAACAGAAAGATCTCCTACTCCTCCTGGGTATTGGGCACTGAGGGGGCTGGTGACTGATCACTTGGTTCTGGCTCTGAGCCTGCTGTGACAATTATCATTTTATAATCTTCAAGTACAACTTCTCTGAGCCTCAACTCAGTGCAAAATGGAGACAATAAACTTACCTGTATCGGTGAAAGATCTTGGTGATAAATGGTAAGGAGATGTTTAAAAAGAAGAAATTCATGGAGTCTCATAAAAGAAGAGCAACGTGCTCCCAATGTGGATATGGCTGCATCCATCTATAGAGCTGCCTTCCTCCTCTAGCTTTTATGACTCTCTCCCTTTGTGCCTGGGAAAATGGGACCCAGCATATTTGTCCTGATCCTTCTCCAGATTAGCAAATCCAGAAGTAATGTGATTTATCTCAAGGATTATTCTCCCTGACTATTATTAAGATCCCATGCCCCACTAAGAGCCCATCATTGTCCCAACAGGAAACGGAATGGTCCCAGTCGATCCCATGTACCCAGCCCTAAGCCTCACAAGCTTTGTTTCCTCAATACCCAGTTCCCGGGTGGCATGTGCCCTGCAAGATAAGGTCCTGACCAATCCAGACAAGGTAAATGCTTCCATTGCCAGATGGTACAATTTGTGTGCTGCCTGAGAGTTTAATTAGCTTGTGAAATGCATTGAATGATAAATTTTAGTAAGCAACCTCTGAGTATTTATGACAGAGAAAAGACTTTCCAAAAAACAAAATTGACTACACAAACAATAGTATCTTCTGTCAGGAAAAGAAAAAGATTATAAACGAAGGGTTCCAGAAACAAACCTGTAATCCCAGAACTCTGGAGGCAAAGGCAGGAAGATCATCATTCTAGGAGATCTTGGGTAGCACTGCAAGACCTTGATTATTCTTCTCCTGGAAAAAAAAGAAAAGAAAAAAGAAATTAGATTAAGAATAAAGTTATCATAGCCAAGGTTTAAAGAAAGTACTTCTTCAAATAGAAAAGAAGCTTTCATGTCCACCATGTTCTTTTCTGTAAGCTTTTTGTTTGTTATAAAAATTGGACATAAGAATTACAGGTTCTCCTCCCTCAATAAAGTGACAAATAAATGAGATATTGAACAAGAACATACACAGTCACACACAAAGCCTTGAGCTATTGGAAGGTGATAAATTTTCAGCTTCTCTTTAATAAGATGTGTCTCATCACCATCTCTTATAGGGGAGTTGATAGATTTTGCTTTTTAACCTACAGAGTTTAAAAATCAGTTCCCAACAAGAGTTGGACGCTCATAGCTACATAGCCCCAAATATATGAATTAATCAATCAATTAAATTGGTCAGTAGATCAGGATGGTTGTATTGAGACCAGCTTTTATTGGATATCAGAAGCAGAGATGAGAATTAAAATATGCACATTTGTTACCTAAGGAAAGCCATGTGTCAGGAGAGAGGATGTTTTAACTTCAAAGGCAACAGCAGGTTTATTTCCATTAGAATTATACTGCCTTACTGTCTCAGGAGAATTGTGCAATCAATGCATTTGATTTTGGACCAGAACCAATCACAGACTTTGACTTAGGCCTTTGCACTGCTTAGATATCCAGTTTCTATCCATCAGCTAGGTTTTTGAGGCCTTTCTGGACTGCTAAGAGACATCTCAGGAGGCAGAAATGAGAACAATTACTCAGACCATGGCTAAAATTCCACATTCATGTTACACTTTTTAGTTTTTCATTAGTTATTTTGCCCTAATACCTTCACCATCAAAACAGTAAAGTGATCATCAGTTTTATCCAGCTACAAACACTTGGAGCTACAATAGCGACCTGTCTAAAAATACACCTCATGGTGCAATGAAGGCACAGATCTTATAAGAGGAGCCAACCACCTTTTGATTGCATGTAAGGCCCATTCCATGAGAAGACACTCATACATGATCTCGTTAATGGGGCCAAGAGCCTGAAACTAGATAGGTCATGACCTATAGGCCATATAGGAAAACCTATTACAATTCTTCTGCAAAGTGAGCATAGCAATGAAACAACCACTAAATTCATATTTCTATAACTGTGTATTACTGCATCACTGAATCCTTACCAGAGAAGTTTCTTCTTGCAATAGATGGTAGTTAGCACAGAGACCCACAATTGAAAACATGAAGAAAGCAAAAGACTCAGAGGCAAATGGGTTGTCTTCATTAAAGCCCTCCCATTCAGGGCTCTGATATCCTTGTGAGAGAGTGGGCAGAAAAAAATTAAGAGTCAGCAGAGGTCGGTAACTCTAAAGAAATAGCATTTTTCAGATACACTAGGGCTGAAGCCCAGAGGAACTCACTGAGACCGAGATAGCATACACAAGACTTGAACAAACTCAAACCGGACAAAATCACAGCACAGAGAAGAGAAGTGGGCACAAAGTCACACCCCTCATCAAGAAGTTCTTTACAATTGATAGCTTCTGGGAGAGGAAAATCAATTTTCTTCAAAAGAGTGAATGAGTGGACCAGTCATAATTCAGGGCAGGCCATATGCTCAGGAACAGTTGGCCAACACAAAATGGACACCATGTTTTGTTTTGTTTTGCTGTTTTTGGTTTTGATTTTGAGGGGGAAAAAAGAATGTGCTGTTATGTGTATGGGGAGGGAGAGAAATCTAGGAAGTGTTGGAGGAGGGGGAAGAATATGACCAAAGTATTTTTATATTTTTCAAGACAGGGTTTCTGTGTAGCTTTGGTGCCTATACTGGAACTTGCTCTTTAGACCAGGCTGGCCTCGAACTCACAGAGATCCACATGGCTCTGACCCCCCGAGTGCTAGGATTAAAGGCATTTGCCACCACCACCTGGCATGAAAAAGAATTTTAACTATAACTAACAATATGTACTTTGTAGCCTGAGGATTAAATGAGAACATGAAAGTGGAGTGTCTAATACAAAGTGTGGGTCAGAGTTAACAGTGATTCGTGAAGGATGCAATAGTCTTTGGGGATGGTAGTGCAATTTCAACTAGCAGGATATTCCTACATTGCATTTTTATAAGATTTTATTTCTTCTGTTTGGCTTGTAAATTTTTCTTATTTTTAATTAGCATGCAAATTAATGGATTTTATTATCATATTTTCATACATGCTTTGCTTTTGTTGCTCTCTTTTTGCTACTCTACCTCCCCCAACTTGTCCCTTTCCTTTTTCTAGCAGCCACTCCCCTCTTTCACGGCAGATGCGGTCTAGTGCCCTCATTCCCCCTCCCCTTCCTTAAGACTCCATTTTCTCCTTTCATCATTGCCTTTCTAGTTTATAACCTACACCCACACCCACATCTATATTCCTATATAAAAATTAAAATCTAAGATTCACATATGAATATGAGGTATTTGTCTTTCTGGGTCTAGGTCACTTCAATTAATATAATAATTTCCATATCTATCCATTTTACCTTCTAATTTGTGATTTCATTTTTCTTTATGGCTTCATAATATTACTTTGTGTGTATGGACTACATTTTCTTTGTCCATTCATCTATTGTTACACATCGAGGCTGACTCCATTTTCTTTCTGTTCAGAATAGCACATCAATAGATATGGATATAAACATATATTATTTAATTTTTAATTAGTCTTCTTTTGGTATGCACAAAAATGTGTATAGGTATGTTTTGCTCCTCTTGTTTTTTATGCTTATTGCCTACCATACTACAAATGGATTTTATTGCCCTACAATAATCCTATTAAATTCTATAGACTTCGACTTCCATGACACAAATACCCCTCTGGCTTCAGCCCAAACAAAAACTAATTGTCCCCTTGTTTGTCTGCATGTGAGTTTGTTTTTCCAGATAAAACATTTCAGGCTCTGTTTTCTTGTCCCTTGGCATTTTTTTTAACAAGCAGCAATAGCTGAGCTAGCCACAAAAACAGGGTTTCTTAAAGCGAAGAAGTAAGAGTGTGTGAAGAAAGTGGCTCTGGAAGTGCGGTTCTCAATTTCAATGAAGACATGGCTGAAGGGGTGTGATAAACAGGAGAACATACAAAGTTGGAGGCCAGAAAATACAGCATCTTAATTAATACTGTTTCCACCTCCCACAAGTTATGTGACTCTGGGGATGTTTCTACACCAGAGCGAAATCAGCCTTTGTTACTTCTCTCCCAAGAATGAATTCATTGTGATTTACAGGCATTCTTTTCTCAGACGTCCCACAAAATGACATTAACAAGCCTGTGAGAGCCATCACCTCTTGTGGGGTGAGAAAATCAAAGGAATGAGTCTGAGGGGAGAAAAATGAGCCAACCTTAGACAATCAAGAGGTTGGAGTTCAAGTCCTGAGCCCATGATCAAGGTCCCTGTACTCACAACACAATCTACAGGATTTTGTTTGTGTTTTCCAACAGAAGCAGGGAAGCTCCATTTAAGACCAGTCAGGCTTGAGGAGGACATCTGAGAGCATTATTCTCATGCTTCTGGGGACAGAAAAAAAGACCCTATTATTCAGCTCACATCCAAGGTTTCAGTTTTGCCTACAACCCAGTATTGCTTCACATGTGTGGCCACTCAGCTCTAGCCTCCATAATCTTCGAGTCTAAGACTTTCAGTCTCTGTGATTTGGTCACTGCTATGACCCCATACCTGAGAAAACAGATTTGAAGGGAGGAGAGAGTTCTCAAGCATGCAGATTCAGAGGTTGCATTCTCTCAGGGCATGCAGGGCATGGTGGAGGAGAACAGCTCACCCTGCAGTGACCAAGATGAAGAGAGATGGGTTGGCTGGATTTTACCCTCATGTTCTACCCAGGTCCTATCCTATGGGACTAGGCTGCCCACATCCAGCCTGGGTCTTCATCCCTTGGCTAACCTTCTCTGGAATGACTTCATAGGCACACACCCAAAGACACTACTTGATCTAATCAATTCACAAGATTTACCCTTCACACCACATCATAAAACTGTACTGCCCACTTGTCCTTCCCAAGGCTGCCTGATCAACCACACCTATTGCTTGTTAACAATAACAATAACCACCATTTAAAAATGCCTAGTATAGGAAAGAGATTGTGCTAAGCCTGTGTATGACTTGTTTCAATCTCACTAAAGCCCCCTGCTGCAAATTCTATTATGATCCCCGTCAATGGCTGAGGAATCCTGAGTTGTGAAAGGTTGTGTAGCTTCTTAATTAGGATTTCAGGGACTCAAAACATATGATGTCTTAGTCACACACAGAGACACATACACATACACATGTGCATGCATACACATAAAACAATGGCTGTCTCCTGATGAAAAGGCCAAGGACCTGGTGGTTCTTCCAGACACAAGGCTGGATGCCTCAGCAGTCTCGATATGGCACTAGAGTTCTGGGAATGTCCTAGAGAGCTGCCAGTTTTCAATCCATGCTGGAATCAGGAAGAAGAATGTTCTAACACAGTGAAGAAATGTCTCAAGTCAGCTTGAATTTTCCAGTGAGAGTGAAAGCAAGCAAACAGAAATCACAGGCTCCCTTCTTCTGTTTCCTATTATGTGGACTGTCCCCAGAAGGTGTGGACCAGATTTAGGGTGTGTCTTTTGACCTCAGATAACCCAGATTTAGAGTGGGTCTTATATCTCAAATAACCCAACTAAGAAAATTCCCTCACAGATTCACCCAGTTCCTTGGATTTTAATTCATTCCAAATGTAGGCAAGTTGATGCCCAAGACTAACCACCATACCCAGTTTGCATGGCTTGACTACTTAACACAACCTCAGCTCCTAATAACAGTCAGAGTTATCCCTTCTCTCCCTAGGCTTTCAGACATATCTTCCAATGTTTACAGGACTTTCTTCACCATCCGGTCCAAGTTGCTGTTTAGATTTTAATGTAGGTCTTTGAAAAGAAGAAATACGGGGTTGTGGGCCATATTGATATCTTGTATGTGAGTCTAATAATATAGTTCTTTCTCTGTTCACAGAAACATGAGAATAATGCTTCCAAATGTCTTCTGCAAGCCTGTCTTATCTTGTATGGGGTATCCCTTCTTCTGGAACTCTTGGGGAACATAACTGAGACCCTCTTCATTGTGTTCCAAGTAATTCCTCCAAGTTGACCCACCTCTAAGATCCCCCTTTTCTTTAAGACTTATCCTTCAAGAAAGATGTTTTCCTATTTAGGGAATTAAGATATCCTTTCTTTAAGGACTGTGGGTACCAAAAAAGACAGGCAATGTGCCTAAAATTTGAGGGATTCAAAGAGAGCTTCTTCTTAAAGATGCAGTGTGGAGGAGTGTAAGCAAAGCTTACTAATGGGATAAAAGAACAGCCTAGGCCTTGGTAACAGCAGAATTCCATCATCTTTAGGACCAACATATCTTAAGCCAGGAAGTTACCAGAAACTAGGAAGAGACAAAAGAGAAGAGCATGTTTTCTCCAAAGGAGAAATGGTTTTCAGTCAAAGGATACTCCAACCAAGATACATTCTAAGAAAGAGGAGGTTAGGATAGGTGTGTGTGTGTGTGTGTGTGTGTGTGTGTGTGTGTGTATCCTATATATACACATCATTGTAGTAGAAGGCTGCTCATTTGTTTCCCATCAGCTTCCCAGACCCAAAATAATCACACAGAAACTTAAATTAAAAGTATTAATTAAAGCACTGCTTGGCCTATCACCTTAGGTATATTCCTGGCTAACTCTTATATCTTAAATCAATCCATTTCTTTTAATCTGTGTATCACCATGTGGTTGTGGCTTACCAGGTAAAGTTCTGGCATCTGTCTCCCTCAACAGCTACATGGATTCTACCTGAACCCCCACCATTCCCTCCTCCTCTATCTGCTTGTAATTCTTGTCTTGCCCTATTCTGTGTTGCAATGGTCCCAAAACAGCTTCTTTATTAACCAATGGTATTCACAGCATACAGAGAAGAATCCCACATCACCCACTTTGGGCACCAGATGTAAGAGAATGTGAATAAGATAGTCCCACACTAGCTCAGAATTGAGTATAATTAATGGTTCTTTATTAAGGGGTAGACTCACAGATCACAGACCTTTGCATGAATGGAGAACAGGAACCGAATCTAGCAGACAAGAGTGAGGATGTACAAGCTTTATGGTTGCATTTATAGTATAAGAGACCACACCCAAGTGGGCTGATATCTTAAAGGCTATTAGCTGAAGGAGTTCCCACAGCATGTACTGACCTCACTCTGGTGATAAAGATAATTTCAGAAACATAAAATCAGCTAAGGCTACTCTGACACAGTACCTGTGTGGCAATGATCTTTCACTAAATGATGAAGTGTGCAAATTAAGAATGATACTTTAACTATGTATCCAAGGAATCTGAGGTTTTTCCCCCTTACTTTGCCAGCATTGGTTTTTGGTAATGAAGAAATGGGTGAATTAAATGCATCCTCTGACCCTTGTCTGTCTAAAATCTTCTTGTAGTCCCCTATTGGCTGGAGTGATTTGGAAGTAGCAACCAAAGAACCCAGTGATGGCATATGTGTAGTTGAACATCTGTTACACAGAGCAGCTCAGAGAAGGATGGGGAACAGACCACCCCAGTGCACCTGCTGCCTCAAATCACATCCACTGGGCCCTGCTTTACAACAGAAAACTATACATGTGGGTGTATACTTTTCTATAAATCAGGCACCTCACCTGGTAGGAAATGTCTAAGAGCATCTACCTTCTTCCTCCCTGTGGGAACCACCCACCACCCATCTCTGTGTCGGGGATAGAGCTGGTACATAGCTACTTCAAGTACAGGCCACTACATACCCAGGAGAAACCCTGCACATCCTGAGCATCAACCAGTGGCTTGCTTCTCTGAGCCAAGTGCTCTGTCATTGCTGCCAGAGACATTGTCTATTTCTACTACAAAACCATTTCAGGTGAGGAAAGACAGCCTAGGGAGAAAGAGGTCTCAAGGTGGATGCCTATTCAAAGCAATTATTCACATGTCTCCCCCCAGAGACACTAGACAAACACACATAGATATCACATTTCATAATGACAGCTTAAAGAGCAAGAAACAGTTTAAAAGATCTAGAGCGATCTAAGATCCTGGAGGATTTTTGTCACAGAGAAAATACTTCTTGCCAGGGCCTCTGTGAGGGATATGGCCCTTGGGTTTCAAGCTCAGAGCTTTGAATTCTCCAAGGCAAGATCTCTGAGGCCTGAAACTAGAGATTTGCTGAGCCCAGGGAATTTGATACTTTCTTGATTTCCAGTATTTAGAAATCACCTGCACATCTACCAATATGTCTCTATGGAAGCCATCTCCCAACCTTCTTCATCCACCATGAAGAACAGTATCGATAGAGCCTGCTTGAGGGATGTAACATGAGGGCTTGCTTGCTGGGGTTTCTGTCCTGCCCAGTTCCCACAGTCGTTAGGTCCCAAAGAAAATCACACAGAGGTCTACATAAGTTATAAACTGATTGGTCCACTAGCTCAGGCTTCTTATTAACTCTTATAACTTATATTAGTCCATTATTCTAGTATATGTTAGCCACATGGCTTAGTACCTTTTTCAGNCCTGCCTCTACTTCCTGTCTGATTGTCCCACCTATACTTCCTGCCTGGCTCTGGCCAATCAGCATTTATTTAAATCATGATTGACAGAGTATAGACAATTGTCCCACACCAGAGGGACATGCTGCCCATCACTCATTTGGCTCAGCAGGTTTTCATATTACCTTCCCCAGAGCCTTGAGATTCCTGGAGGTGTCCCTGAGGCTCCCTTAGAGACCAATTCCCTGCCTCTGTCCTGGTCCAGAGAATGCCAGTTCTATTCTATACACAAGAGATGCTGGGCTTGGAGATTTCAAAATAATCATCATTCACATGAGGATTGATACCTGAAAAGAACAAAAGCCATCATTTTTATCTTTTTTTTTCTATGAGCAAGCCAGCTGACAGAAAATCTTAAGCCTGGGCTGAGTTGCTTAGCTCTGATGCTCTTGATAATTCTGCCAGGAAAAGGATTTTAATAGAATCCCCATAGTCCATATCATGGGCCCCCCATGAGAAACAACTTACTGAACACCTAAAACATTCCCATAGAGACTCCTTTGGTAAATCCAGAAAGGTGGTATTTCATCTTTTGTATCAGGGGAAATTGATTTCCTGCTTGGCTGGGTCGCAAGTCCACTATGGATTGAAAACCTATCTTTTGTTTTCCTCCTGGTTCTGGCCTCTGGGAGCCCCAGGGCTATTTCTGGAGTTACTCAACATGCTACAGAGTCCATGTTCTTACTGATCCTAGACCTCATCCCAATTACCTCAAGAACTTGGTTTATCCATTTTTATTACATATCATTGTGTTAATGTAAAAGTATTTATGTCTTTGTAAAAAAGAAAGGAATCTATAAGTAAATATGTATGTGTGTGTGTGAGAGAGAGTATAGATATATGTGTATGCCCACACCAATGTACATGGCTCTTATAGGAAAAGCCACTCTGTCTCATTACCTTGTGTACTTGCCACACCACAAACACATTCAAATTATCATATCAGAAATATAATTATTTTATTGCCCACTTCTTATGAACCTGCTTACTTTCCATAAGAAGGCATCCAGGCTCCAATGGGTATAGAGATTTTCATGATCTTCCCTTCTCAGCAGCTCTAGTTTGTCCTCCCCTATTTTCTACATTTCCCATGCTAAAAAATTCTCTCTGGTCTTTAAATCCACAGAGCTCATTCCTGTTCTCCAGATCTTGGCTCATAGGAATCCTGTGGTGGTAGTTTGAATGAGCATATCCCCCATAGGCATGTATATTTAAATCTTTGGTGCCAATAGGTGGAACCATTTGGGAAGAATTGGGGGTGTGGCCTTGTGAGAGGAGGTGTGTGACTGGGGGATGGTTGGGGGTTTCAAAAGACCCATATGATTCCCAGTGATTCTCTTGTCTTCATGTTTATGGATCAAGATGTAGTCTCCCAGCTACTAGTCCAACACCATGCCTATCAGTTTGCTATCAAGTTACATGCCATGATGGTCAAGGACTCTAACCCCCTGAAAATGTAAGCCCTAAATAAAAGCTTTCTTTTATAAGTTATCTTGGTCCTGATGTTTTATCATGACAATAGAAAAGTACCTGAGATAGTTCCTGAGATTCTAATGTTTCCCTCATTTCCTCCATAGAAAGGACAAGACCAGAAGCTCGTCTCCATCCTCAGTCACACCTCCTTGGGGTCCTGATGCCTTTAGCTACCTCCAACCCATTGAGCCACACCTCTGTTGGTCTTTGTTCATTTTTCCCACAGGACTCCAAGCTGCCTGTGAGAGGAGTTACACTATAGACTACCCTGGGATTAGAGAACAGGCAGGGCTTACTCAAAGGAAGGGGAATTGTGTTATGCAACTTGACTTGTGTTATGCAAAACAGGCAGACAGATCTAAGAGGCAGACTTTCAGTCTTCATTGCCAGTGTAGGCTTTAGAAATGCATGGCCTTGTCATGCCCAGATTCCCTGGTGTCATACCACCCTCACCCACCTCTGACCATTAGCACATCTGCAGGAAGACTGCCCAGAATGTGTCTCACTGCCATTAGCACAATCTTGGAGGGTGATGTTTTTAGATTTCTGAGTTGAAAAATTCTCAATAGTGACATCATCCCAGGCCCCATGAAAGCTATGTTTGCTTCCCTGAATCTTCTGTCTTGATTGATAAGGCAGAGGGAGCCTCCAACATGGCACGGTGCCCCAAGAGAACTGCTGCTTTCTGTTTGCACACACAGTACACTCACAGAAATACTCACCCAACATTGCAAGATGAGGGAATTCGGAGTCAGAAAGACTTGAGCTCTAACATTGCTTCAGTCACTTGCCAAATGTGTATGGGGGAAGGGAGAGAGAGGACAGATATTCCACTCTACTATTTGTCATATTTTTCTCTACATTAAAAGAGAATGCCTTGTGGGACTTGATTTTCCCCATAAGCCCACAAGGAAAGCATGATAGCAGAAATGGTTTTATATGTCACTCATTCATGTCTTTCTCTTCTTTGCTGACAAACCTTTCCTTGCTCTCTGCCAGCTCTCTAAAAAAGGACATCCATGTTCTGTGGGCAAATGGAATTGAGATTATCTCAGTCCCGCCTCAGCATCCCACTTCTATTCTCCTCTGCTTCCTATGACCCCATTATGCTCTCATGCCTCAGTTTCCTTAACATTAGCCTCTCCACGCTCATTTCCTTAGCTCTTCAACGGGGCTTACATCCATACATCCCTCAAAGGGTTACTATGAGAAGTAAATAAGGACAGGAATGCACATGACTCAGTACAAAGCCTAGATATGAAAGCCTTTTTATTGTCCGTGGGCATGTCTCCAGAGGATGGAAGCGTACAGCCTTGTGATGTGTTTCTCACTGATCCACGGGAAATGTGACCTACAGTTGTGATGTGACTCATGTCTGAAGACCCTAAGGAAGCTCCTGGGAAAGCATGTCACCACTGGTTTGAGTGGATCCCTTTGTTTCCCAGCTGTGGACTAAAGCCACTGCCATTGCCTGCCAATAAGCCTGTTGATGCCTGAGGCTTCTGAAACCTTACTGCAGGGTAGGACTTCCTTTCCAGCTCTGTTCTTGTCAGAAACACGCTCCCACCAGACTTCAATGCACCTGCCTAAGGCTCCAGTGGCATCCCTCTTCCTGGAGTGCTTATCCCCAGGATCTGGAGACAATGTCCCCTCCCTCCACTTATCCGTGTTGTTACTTTCACTTTCCACAGTTTCACTTATCAATAATGAGCTAAAAATACCAAATAAAAAATTCCATGAAAAATGTTTATGACTTTTATATTATATATCAATCTAACTAGCATAATGAAGGTTAGGACTGGAGCTTGGTGGTAGTGGTAGGGCCCTTGCCTAGCCTACAGTTTGATCCCCAGCACCACAGAACAGGGGAAAAAAGGAAGGTGAAGAGAGAAATCAAGGGGGTACTCAGTAAGACAACAAACTCACACTCTATCCTGCATAAGCTGTTCTTCCAGCCAGCCCTCCCCACTCAATAGCTGTACTGGTTCTCCTTCTCAAAGTGCTTGAGTTCAAGTCACTGTCATACTTGGTACTTGGCAATAGCACCAAAGCTTAAGGGTAGAGATGCTTAGCAATTCAGATGCCCTCAAGAGAAATAGGAAAGTATTCCTTTCAACTATAAAAAAGGCAAAAGTTCTTGGGGTTAATTATAGACAAAACTGCACAGAACGTGTGTGTGTGTAATAATATAGTGTGTGTGGAATTTGGTAGTGTCCATGACACATTAGGCATCCACTGAGGGTCTTGGAGCACATCTCCTGTGTATGTAAAGGATTGCCAGATCTCGGCCAACCTATGAACTTCTAGTTATTCCCCCCACCTTCTTCCATCGCTCCTGAAATCCCCTACACTCCAGTAGAGGCCTCTAGACTCAGTTTGCCTTGGTAGGTCTACCCCACTACAACTAAAGGCAGCTTGCAGTCATTCTAGTAAAGGGACAGGTGAGGACACCTTAAAAGCAACAGTATTCACCATGCATGTGCTCAGCAGAGGGTGGGATTGCCCACACCCAGGTGTTGGAAGGCTGACATCTCTCTCCCAAACTCTCTTTACCCCTATCAGCCATATTTAATCCAAAATGCTGGAGCTAGCACCATTGCCAGACATATTTCCATGATGATTAAACATTAAGCACACCAGTATTTCGAAGTATTTGCAATAACTCAGAACAAATGAAGGACTAATTGATTCACTCTGTGTATTCAAATGGTGATGTTATTTTTAAAAAATGCATTCTTATGTCAACTGTTGCATCAATTAATTGCAAATTTTCCAACAGTTAGTCGTAGTGTGATTAAAGCATATGAAAATAATCTTTTAATTAGCTTTCATTTTGAAACAAATAGACAATTAAACCAAAGAAGTAAGTGTGAAAATTCCATTGGTCTGCTTTGTTTTTGTGGGAGAGACACTTGTTTAAATAATGACCATATCATTGGAAATGAGTTCCTTGGCGAGTCTATTGGCTGTGGCAGTAACTTCATCTTCTCCCTTTCATGGCACTTCTATTTCCTACAAGCTCATATCCCTACTGCTTTCCCTAGAAGCCTAAAATGTATAACCAAATGAATACCAGCCTTTCTCAAGAACATCTTTTTGAGTGGAGTTATTCAAAGGACCATCCAATTTTTATTAAAATTATCATAGTGCAGAATTCTGGTGGTTAAAAATAGGGAAAGTTCTGGGGACACTAAGTGCTTAATTCTTCTACATACACTTCCACCCTTTGAAGAAAGACTGGGTGTAGGGTGAGAAAAGGAGCTTGGAATGTTTGCTTAAATACCTAGACTATGTTTGAGTGGTTGCCAACCTATGTACCCACTTAAATTCTGTACCCATTAAATGCCACACTTGCCTTGTTCCAAAGTGCGCAGGATACATACTCTATATTTAATGCTAATCCAGAACCTATTAACCATGACAAGGGGATAGAGAACCCATTTACTCTGAACCTTTCTATGCTACAAGCAAGGAGACTGGGGTCTCAGGAAGGGAAAGGGATGAGCTCCTTCTACTACGGTTGTTGGTGGAGACTGCTCATTCATTCCCGGCAGCCCAGATCTGAAATAATCACACTAAAACTACATTAATTGCAACACTGCTTGGCCAATGACTCTAGCATATCCCCAACTAGCTCTTATATCTTAAATTAACCCATTTCTATTAATCTGTGCATCACCACATGGCTGTGGCCTACTGGTAAGGTTCTGTCTGGCATCCAGCATCTCTCTCCTATGGCAGCTACATGGCTTCTCATTGACTCCACCTATTCTCTCTTCCAGCATTCAGTTTAGTTTTTCTGCCTAGCTCTATTCTGCTCTGTCTATAGACCCAAAGCAGCTTCTTTATTAACCAACGGTATTCATAGCACACTGAAGGGAATCCCACATCACTTAGGCACTGAGTAAGAAGCCTTGGTGGACATCTCCTTGGTGAGTAGGTCATGTGGGAGATCACTAGGCTTTAGTGAAGGAACACTAATCAAGACAGTGCAAGGGCACCAAAGTCAAGGAAGTCAAAACTCAAAGACCCTATGTGGTCTGAGTACTTTTTGTCCATGGCCTTTCTGGGTCCATGGCTTATTTCCTTAAATATAAAAAACTACACAGCTCACCGTGAAGCCCAGAAATCATGTCATGACAAGTGAACACGGTGACTGATATGGGACAAATCATAATGAGCTTTAGCAGCACTTAATAAGTACCATATGCCTAGCTGTACAACAGATATCTTGTCGGCATTCTGTCATTCAATCTGAACAGAAAGCATTTTAGACACTGCAGACTTCATTTTCTAGGTGAGGAAATGGGCTACAGGAAAGGAAATGGCATGCCTAGCTTCATATATATATATATGTTCCATCATATTGAGATCTCAGTGAGGAAATGGGCTACGGGAAAGGAAACAGCATGCTCAGGTTCATACATATACTTGCTCCATCATACTGAGAACTTCAAGCTCTAAAGTGTTATGCTGAAGGAAAAGAAGAAAATGGAGCTCAAATGTGGAAATATATTCAGAGTTAACAGAATTCTTAGAGTTAGCCCGATACACTTTAACTTCATCATCCAAACCCCTCAGCTAGCACCATGAACTCCATAATGCCTAGTAGCAACACCAGCGACAAGAATAATTCTGTAATCTCATCATGATGGAAGCCTCATACAAGATTTGGAAAAGAAAATCAATTTCCATTAGAACCGTTTGCTCAGTTGCATGTAGATGTTTGAAGGCCTGAACAATACGACTGTGACATGTAACAGAATTGTAGAGTGTAAGGGCTCTAGGAGACCTAGTGACTGTATAATCTAACCTCCCTGGTACCCTGGCACAGGTGGCACAGCCCTGTTGGGCCCATATACTTCATCAGAAGATGGTTTCATTATAGCAAACTGGAATCTTCTTACCAATGACCTGGAGGCACAGGGACACAGGACACCCCTGGACCAGGTCTCACATGACCTCTTCTCCAAAGTAAAACTCCCCAGTCTTTTACTCATTTACTCTCCACTGAACACACACTTCCTAGGACCTCTGGGATTTTAACAGATCTGGGATTCCATCTATACCATCACACAGCTGACCTCAATGTCAACCAGCCTCTAAGATCTTCAGTTTCCTCCTCTATAAACTATAATCCTTAACATTCATTTACGTGCCTTTGTTGTTTTAAATCCCTATACAGGCCCAGGATGGATGATAAGTCTCCTATTCCTTCTGTGATTATTCTAGAGGGTTCTGAAGCAATGAAGAAGATTAAGGCAGGTCCTGCAGGCCTATCTGAAAGAAACAGAGCTCGGGTAATATCAGGTCTGCATCCTTGAGAAAAAGAGAGGCATAAACAAATATACTGAATGGAGCTCCCGCGGGGTCTCTCTCGACCTAACTTTCCTACAGCTTTGTTGAAATATCGTTTAGATTCTTCTAAATCATCACCAGAATGTGTTATCACAAATCACTCTGTGACTTGGCAGAATTCAGGGAAATGTGATCTCAAATCATAAACTTTAAAAATGAGGCATTTGCAACGGCACATTCATTTATGCCAGCCCATCTCATTCCTTCAACCACTGAGACATTCAAAGCTCCCATTGGTCACAGAAGGAGGACAGCACTGAGTTATGAGGAACCCTTGTCATTCTTCCCTGGAACAGTGAGAGTGAATCTGGGCAGCAGACAGTGGTGAATTACAAAGGACAAGGGCTCGCCTTTGGAGCCATGTCACACACACAGGCTGGCCCAAGAGGACGGACCACAAAGAGGATTTGAAAGAGCCAAGGACTCTTCTCTCTTTTTTGCACCAAGAATTGGTGACCTGATCTAGATTGAGGCAGACAGTACCTACTTCATCCACCTCCCCCCTTTCTTCCCCATCCTAGCTGCTAATATTAAAAACTCTAACCTTCCCAAACTTTCAAGCAGCAAAATCCAGGCCAGTGTAACAGAAATATCTTTCAAAACCCAGCAGGGATCAGTACAAGTTTGGCCTTGTGATAAAGAGAGAACTGGGTACCAATGACCTAAATCTCAAACCTGACAACTATCCAGGCCAGCTGAGCCTTGACCGTCCACCTACACTAGCAACAACCCGAACTCCTAAATTCTGATTGAGGCTTTTACCCGGCTTAGGTCCAGGCCCCCTCTTGACTCACCCCTGAACATAAATCTTTAAACACTATTGTCAGCTCACTTCTGGCTCGCGTTTTCTATAGCCCCTTGAGCTTGCCCTGTTGGCGAGGTTGTCTCCCTTCCCATCTCTGTTTTAACACTTGTTCTTCCGTTTCACGTCATTTTCAGCAGAACCGACTAATTTAAGTGAAGTAAATTATGATTGCATCATAAAAGCAGTTGAAATCCTTGAAATAACGAATGAGATGTGCAGAAAAGGAGAAGAGTTGGAGTGTTTATACTGTGACTATCTCGGTGATAGCTACCAAAAGGGAGAATACAGATTGTTAGACGTCTGTCGTGGGTGATCTGGAGTTTTGTTCCTTGCGTGGTAAGTCCTAAATGCAAATTGGTCAAGCAAATGAAAAATACTCTAAAGCACTTAGAAATCGCAGATCTAGATATAAAAATGTCAGAGTCGTGAGCACATAGTGGTCAGAGAGTCAGAATACAAGGAAGGATATCAAATAAAAAATGTGGACAGCATGACAGCTGCCGCTGGGGTCATAGAAAGCACGGAGGTGTGGGGGAAATGGTTGCATGGAGCTATTTGGTGACTGTCATGGTTTAAGTATAAAAGGTCCCCCCCACAGACTCCTGTGTGGAAGGATTGGCCTCCAGTTGGTGGCACAGTTTGGGGGGAGTCAGGGAACTTTGGGAGGCGTGGCCTAGCTAGAGAAAGTAGGTCCCCGAGAGTAGTCCTTGGGGGATAATGTCTTGGTCTCGTATTTTCCTATCATGCTGTGCTTTCTGGCCACCACGGGGTGAGACACTTAGCCCTTCCACTGGGGTGTTGTGCCTCATCACACATCAACTCTGAAACAACAGAGCCAACCAACCATGACCTGAAATCTTTGAAACCAAAACCCAAAGCAAATCTTACTTCCCTTTGTTTTCCACACACACACAGGTATATTATCTCAGTGGCAAANAAAAAAAAAAAACCTGATTAACAAGGTAACCTCAAAAAGGAGTTCAAAAAGCAACTAATTGCACCTGGAAGGGCCTGACGTCTGGGGGATGAGGAAGTTAAGAGCGAAGGGAAAGTTCTGAGAAAGAAGTAGAATGGTAGCTTAAGGTAAATACGCCCCCATGAGGTCAAGGTTAATTTTTTTCTTATTGTTTATAGATGGTAGTCATTACTTAAGTCACATCTATATGCTGGTTAGAGTTGGCGTGTAGGAAGTGGGGTGTGAGCGTGTGCTGAATGAGGGCTGTATGGCGGTGCCTCACTAAACCTAGGATGACCCACTTCCACTAGGCTAGCCACTATGAGCCCTAGGATCTGCCCATCTCTGCCACGCCCAGCTCTTAACACTGGTGCCGGGGATCCAAACTCAGGGTTCCTGACAGCATAGTAACCTCTTTACCCATGAAGCCATTTCCTCGCCCTATGTTGATTACAGTCATCACTTCGAGAAGCAGGGATCCAGTGTTTAAAGTGAATAAGCAGAAAGTATCTAAGTAAAGTAGAAAGAACTTTGTTGTTTGTTTTGCTCATTTATTCACTAACTCATGCATTTCACAAATACGTGGGAGGGTGAAAGGCAAACTGGTATGTTCAACAGGTGGGTGAGAGCCCCCTTGGTGGATGATTAAAATATATATATACACATATACATATACATATATATGTGTGTGTNTATATATATATATATATATATATATCTTCCTCAGATCTCAAACTGGAAGGAGTATTAACAGTATTCAACTACTGGACTGAATTTCAGTGCATAGAAAGTATGTATCTGCTGCAAATGTTTTCAAAGGTGGAAGGTGGTGTAGCAAGAGACTGTGAGTCTTCTAAAAGCGGTAACCACCATCTCCGATTACGCCCACTGCTCCCATCCCCTGCCTTTTCCTCATTCTCTTTGAGAAAGACAACCAACGTCAGTCCTCACGATACCGTGTATTCTCAGCTGGTCTGTAGAAACACAGCTGGTCAGCACTGTGGCCGGCATTCTCCCAGTCTCCCCGCGGACTAAGCTAACTCTCAGAAAGCTGCCACTTCCTTTTCGCCCCGCATTGCTTGACCATCCATGTTCAAACGTAAAGAGAACACCAGTTCTTCTTCAGAGCACTGAATCCTGGGAGCAGCGATTTAAAAGCAGATGCAGAGAGCCAGGTGCTGATAGCAGTGAGGGGACTTGAGAAGCCACCATAGCTGCCCAGTGTTCCATTGAGGGCATTGCCTTCCAATCCAACCAACAAAACAGAGCTACATAGACTGTCTTCTGCGTGCTCAGTGTCTGGCCTCCTCAGCGCTGACAAGCTATCTGATTTTGTTCTGAGAGCACCATCTTCTCATGTGTAACTGGTGTGGCTCTCTCTGGTTGCCAGTTTCTTTAACTAGGAAGGTGTACTTTTAATTTTATTTCACTCTCATGTCCTCAAATTCCTATTAGGAATGACTTCTTTGCTATTTTCTCAGTGTGGAAGACATGCTGTCCTCGTACGTGCTACTCTTTGTCCATCAAGAGAACATAAGTTCTTAGGAGAAAGAGGCAGCACACTGTTTCCACCTGTGAGGAATTCGCCATCCTGAACTGCGCCACAGCATTCTCGTCAAAGTCAATGATGGACAGTACCTAAAAAAGTGCTCCCCTAAGATGACATCACCCCTGTAGCATCTTAGGTTGTGGAACTCCATTCCATAATGTTCACACAGCTACAAATTGGCCTGGTGATACATTTTTAAGAACCTCCTCCCAATGCTGTACTCATAACAAGCTAAGAAGATTCCAGAACAATAATTATAAGTTAAGTAGAAAGAGAGTAATTGAGGAATGGAGCCAGAATGGAATGAGATGACTTGGACTGGTTTCAACACCATGATGAGAAGAGGGAATTGGAGAATGTTCGCTGGCTCAATCTGCTTTTAAAGCCCTCCCTCAGAAATTCCACAAGAGAATACCAACCTCCATCCGGACTGCTGTCTTCTCTACTACAGTGAACAGGCCTGGATTGTTTCTGCCTGTGGTGTTAATATTGATTGTCAAGTTAATGGGATCTAGAATCGCCTTTAGGGAAAAACCTTTGGGCTTGTCTGTGAGGGAATTTCTAATTGGGTTGATTCAAGTGGAAAGACCCACCCACAATGTAAGCAGTCCCATTCTATAGTCTGGGGTCCCTCCCTAAACAAAAACAGGACAAAGTGAGCTGAGTCCCAGCATTGAGCTCTTTCTGTTTCTTGGCAATGGATGTGATGTGACCGTGACCAGCCATCCCAAGACACTGGCACCATCATTTCCCTGCTATGATGGACTGAACCATGAAATTTTAAGTCAAAATAAACCCTACCTTCCTCTCTCCCTCTCCTCCTCTCTCTCCCTTCCTTCCTCCTCCCTCTTTTCCTCCCTCTCTTTCTCTTCCTTCTTCCTCCTTTCCTCACTTTCTCCCTCTTTCCCTTCTTTCCTTCCCTCCCCCTCTTTCTTCCTTCCTTCCCTCCCTCCTTCTTTTCTTTCTTTCTTCATTCCTTAGGCTGTTTTATCAGGAACGTGGCCACGGTAATGAGAAAAGAAACTAATGCACTAACCCTGCTGTTGCTTCCACTCCTTCCCCAGGGTTTACATTGATTTGGACCTGGTTGGCTTTGCTTTTACATGTTTGCTCAGCATTTCCCTGGTGTAAGCCTAGCATCCCGAGACCACTGTAGCTAGTGTTCATTCTCTGTTCTTTCTCACTTCAGAATCCTCAGCTCCTCATGTATTCCAAGATAGGCTCCAATAGTTGAAGCTACCTCACTGACTCCTGTCAAAGGAACAGAAAAATGGAGAGAAAATGATGGGTCCACCTAGGATTGTAATAGCGATTCACCTATAAAGCAGCAATTACGAAGATTCATAGACATCAGAGTCTGGTGTGAGATGCTAAGTCTGTTTATGAGCCAGTATATCTGCCTCAGCCCCTTATTTTGCTAATGTTTCTGGGAAACTAATGGCATTAACTTAGAAATAAAATCTTATCGCCAGCAGAACCAAGTTGCAAGAACTATTTTATCCAGAGTTTGTTTATCTTGCAAAGGCATTCATTCAACAGTATTTGCTGGTAGCTTCTTACTGTGATGAGTTCTAACCTCAGTATGGTCCCCAACAACATATAACAAAATCAATCCCATTTAGAATGCACACTACGGAAGGAGAGGGACTCTCGGTGCTAACTAAAAATTACACAAGTAAGTTCAAAGTTATAACTCCACCAAGTTCCATGTCTCTGTACAAGGCCAGAATTTGGGAAACAGCTCCAGTCTGAAGATCAGACAAATACATGAGGACGCAAATCGTGCTTACAGTCTAACAAGTGAGTTGACATTGAGTAGTCAAAGGGCAGGTGCAAGTGAGGTTGGGTGCAAAGGGTTCTGATGGGAGAGATCTCTGGGAGTCTGGGTGACTGGAAGAAAATGTGTAGCTGGAACCAAGAATGGATTGGGGATGGCAGTGTGCCAGGGCCAAACCAAGAACAGGCCATGGATTTAAGTTGGAGTAACAGATGACCATTGTTAGATATGGGTTTTAACTTGTTTTGTTTTGTTTTGAGGCAGGGTCTCTCAGTGTAGCCCTGACTGTTCTGGAACTAGCTCTGTAGGCCACGCTGGCCTTGAACTCACAGAGATCCACCTGTCTCTGCCTCCCAAGTGCTTTGGTTAAAGGCATGCACCAGCACCACCAGGTGGGTTTCTCAGATTTTAAATCTGGATGCTGTGTGGTGACTGGGCTATAGGTTTTGACAAGAAGGGAGGCAGATAGACGGAATGAGGGCTTCTTGCAATGGCCCCAAGGTGAGTGATGAGGTTGGACTTCAGTAAATGCTATGTGGCTTTTCCTGGAAGGATGTGAACAAATGTTCATTCACTCCAAAGAAGCTGCCAATGGTAAAGCAAGGAAGCAATTCAGGTCCAATGGGCTTATTGAATTCCTTTACAAGAGCATGAGGGAGAAAGGTAGCCACACTGCTGGAAAGGCCCCTTCCATGGTGAAGACTCAGGAGAACAGAACCAATGGACTCTCCAACCAACTTAAGGCAGTTCCACCAGAGATCTTCCTCTTCCAGCTGTTATTTACTATTCTACAGCCTTGGGAAAGGCCTTGTGACTTTCTGAGCTTCCTAAACCTCTTGAGTTTCATGAACTAACTGAGCCTTGTAAATTTCCTTTGCTTCCCTAGTCTGAGCCCTCCTCCTCTTTCCCAAGGGAATGTTTCCACTCCCAGGAAATAGATGCAGTGGACAGAAAACACCTGAATATTTCTAGAAGGTAAATCAGCAGAAGTCGGCAATGGGTTGTATAAGGTGGGTGACAGAGACCACAGCATCAAGTTAAGCCTTATAATCTATCTAGTATTCATCTGTGCAAGATCCTCTGAAGCCAAGCAAAACAGATTCATGATGCTAGGTCTGTCAAAGTGCCGGAGACTGTGGTAGGTTGCTCAATTGAATGTGAAAAGGTGTAGCTTTGCTATCCTTTCTACAATGTTCCATTGTGAGATAGACACAGTGCTTTACATCTTCAGGCATATTTTTTCTTTGGCTCTGTTCTGGAATCTGTTTGATGACAAGTTATTCCAACAGCAGTCTGTAGATTGGATATCCTGTGACATGGAAATTCAGAAATACACTTTTTCTTCTATCTCATCAAAAAACAGTATCGGGACACATAAGCCAGTTCCAACTTTGCAATGAACTTGCTATGTAACCTCAGGCATTTTCCTTTCCCTCTCTGTGCTTTCATTATCTATTTTGGGATTGCTGAACAAAGAAATCCGTAAAGCAGTGTCCCAGCCCTGAAATCTTTACACATGTAACTCTATCTATACACAGAAAGAATACCCCACAGTGGCAGGTAATTTAGCTTCTGCTTAACACGTATCCAGTTCCATATTTTAATTCATAAACTTCTCTCAAACGAAATGCAATAAAATTTGCTAACAATTTTGAAACAAATTTGCTCTAATGAAAAATGTTCAAAGCAATGTTTTTGGCAAAGCAAAGCATCAAGATGTGTTCCAAATCTACATACCCACAGTGCGCAGCCACTGGAACATGGCTGTTCGTTCCCAACAAAATTATCTATGTGAACCTGCAGGTTCAGGCTCCGTGAATGGTTTTTCTGAGCGGTGCTAATTTATATCTCAGGCTCCCCTAGTGCCGCACACCTGATTGCTTTGTCAGCTACATCCTGCAAAGGAGCGTCTGCTCAGAGTGTCTTGGAGCTGCTTCCAGGAATAAACTCGAACTCTGCACAGAACTGTAGGTTATATGCACCCTGCCTTCCACGCCTATCCCTGGTATCTTACTTTAGACTCCATCACGGTCCACTGCATGGACAGTGATGAGCTAAACACCTGTTCTACCGGACACCAATTGTCTCAGTCTGTCGTCTTATGTTCTGCTTCAGTTTTAAGAATTCAAGATAATGTTTTCACCCCGTTGGTCTCAAACCTCTCTGCATTCAGGATGACTTCTAAGGCATGGTGTTCAGATTCTTCAGGAATTCTCTCTGGGCCCCTTCCCTGGCCTCACGTATGCAGACTAAGCCCACACGCCCTCCCTCTGAGACATATTGGTTGTTTCTCCCTCACAGTATAGCATCTTCCTCCACACGGCTTATTTTTACTGAGATTATTCCCTTGGAGGGGACTTTTTCCATCTCTTTTTTGCATAATGTACACCTACACATTTGTACAACAAATGTTTGAGCTACTACCATAAGGCATTATATCCTTAGGGATCTCTGAGACAAATGGTGAAGACACGTAAACGAACCATTAGGGTACATAAAATTTGCACCCTGGTACAGGCCCAAAAGAAGACTGGAAATTTTTCTTTTTAAAAAAATGGTCATCTGCTCTAGGCCTTAGGCCCTGGGACACCTCCTGTGCCCCTTTCCCACCCTTCACAGCCCCGCTAGTCAGTCGGTAGGCAAGGCTCCTGCAAACAGCCTGCTCCATTACCGCCCCCATTGGACCCTGTAATCTTCACATCCCACTTTGCCCCCCAAACCCACCCAACCCCAGTGACCTCAGCAGCTCCTTGAGACATGGACACCGCCTGCACTGATTGGACCAAGAGGTGAGTGACGAGCTTCCAGCTGCATACTTCATTCTCTAGATTCTAGACCCCAGGGCACACCCCATACCCCTCTCCTGCTTATCCCAGAAACAGTGGCTGGCCAGCAGGCAAGGCTTCTATGGACAGCCTGCTCCACCACCATCCCATTTGACCCTGTGATCTACAAGCCCCACCTTACCCCCCAAACCCAACTGTCCACCAGGCATCAGTGGCCCCCAGTGGCACAGATATCACCTGCACCACTTGGTGGAAGAGCGGCCTCCGAAGGCACAGGGACTGCCTGCGCTGGTTGGAGGAAGAGATGGGTGGGTGCCAGTACAAGAATACATTCAACTATGTAAAGAACAATATGACACCACCACAACCTAGTGGTCCTACAACAGCAAGACCCGAACATCCCAACGTAGAAGAAGCAGAAGAAAATGACCTTAAAATAACTTTATGAAGATAATAGAGGCCCTTAAAGAAGAAATGAAAACTTCCCTTAAAGAAATGGAAGAAAAGGCAAACAAATAATTGAAAGAAATCAATAAATCCCTTAAAGAAAGGCAAGAAACACCCCCCCCCAAAAAGCAATCAAAAGGTGAAGGATACAGTTCAAGATTTGAAAATTGAAATATAGGCAATAAAAAACCACAAACCATGGGGATT
>LOJH01001362.1:4499-23221 GCA_001685095.1 Ellobius talpinus
GTGTGTGTGTGTGTGTGTGTGTGTGTGTGTGTGTGTGTGTGTGTGTACCAGGGGTCAGTGCCTTCCTTGATAATGATTCTTTAACTTATTTTTTTTCAAGATAGCATTTCTTACAGAACCTGGAAACTCATCAGTTGACTGGCCTGGCTGGCCAGCTTCCGCCTCCCAGCACTGGGGTTACAGGGATGTGTACTGAGTAAACTTTTTACCTAGTCTCAGGGGATCTGAACTCAGGCCCTCATGTTGGCACGGCAACACTTTACTGACTAAGCCATCATCTCCCAAGACCCATTTCTCAGAGGTTTATATCTCCAAGCAGTATCTGTTTACTTCAGTCTAAAATACTTCCCTTAACATCAAATTTATTCAGATCCTGCTTGTCCAGACAAAATTCTTTGTTGTATATTCATTCTGAAAAACACTCTGACGGGCTATCCCATTCCAGATTAGGGTACATTTTTCCTTCAATCCTTTCACATTTTTTGCTCTTATATCTCCTTCTTTAACTCGATTCTGATAAAACATCTCTAGTGATTATGTTTACACTTAGTGTTTCCTCTGGCTTTTCAGAATATCTCAATGACTGTGGGGCTCTTAGTGCAATTATCTTAATGTTTTGTCAGATTTGGGTTAGCAAGATTCTTGAATTTGTGGATTTATAGTTTTGTTAAATTGGAGGGAAATCAGCTGTTGTTTTCTCATATATCATTTTCTATCCTATTACACAGATGATAAACTTATTGATGTTGCCCACTGATATGGAGGCTCTTTATGTATCTTAGTGTTTTTCTCTGTATCGTTTCTTTCTATGTCTTCAAACTCAATGATCTTTTCTTCTGCATTGTCAAATATGCTGTGTACGCCAATTCAGCTGATTTTCCATTTTATATACTCTATTTTCAGTCTAAAAAACCTTTATAAAATGCTTGTTATTGATATTATGCCTGTCTTCTTTAAATCCTTACACACACTTACAACCACTGTTTTAAAGTCTTTGCTCCTCCCCTTTGTATTTGCTAGGTCTGTCTCTTGACTAGTTCCCCTTCTTGCATGAACCATGACTGGCTGATAACCTTTAATTGGGTTCTGACATTGTGATTGTTACACTAAGTGTTTGAAAGCTGAGTATGGTTGCATACTCCTTCAATCCCAGCACTTGTGTGAGTACAGGGATAACCTACACAGCCAGTTCTAAAGTATCCAGGTCTTTTTTTTTAAGTATTTAAATTTAGAGTTTTAAAGTTTGTTTTGGAAATACAGTCTCAATCTTCGTGGTGTGTGTGTGTGTGTGTGTGTGTGTGTGTGTGTGTGTGTGCTTTACGGGGAGTTGAACCTGAGCCTCACACACTTTAAGCACAAGCTCCGACACTGAGCTGTACTTCAGTACACCTGTACGTCACGCTTTATCTTTCTCTTTTAAAGTTTTGTTTAGGGTAAGTCTGGGCTAGCTTAGCTTAGTATTGCGATATGGCACTTCTTGGCTTCTACTTAAGTATTCACTGATATCTACTCTCTAAGTGGATGGAACTAGGAAGTTTTTCAGGCCAGTGTAAATGCTGGGAGTTGTTCAGCTTGGACACACGTGTGTCATTCTTTGCTCAGCATTGGGGGCTTTTCCCTTGCTCATGCATAGATTAGTCTCCAGCTCTACTGGGAGGCTCTACACAGGCTCTTGAACTTCTTTCTCTGCACAACTCTTTCCTCTCAAGTACCCTGGCCCATAATTCCCAGCTGCCTCAGCATTTCTATAGTCTCTGTCTCCTCGGCATAGAAAGGCTACCATGCTCCGCTGACATGCCCCTTTCTGCTGCGGTGTGGAAACTGCCTCCAGACTGAAAACCACGATGATTTCGTAAAGTCTGCATTGTTTCCTCTCTCAGAACAATGAAAATTTGCACTTCCTCGAGAATATATACATTCTAATTTTTTTTGTAATGGAGGGAAAAACTTCATATCATGGCTTATACTTCTTCATGGCTAGAAGTATAAGTCTCTTTCCCTGTTCCTTATTTTCTTCTTCTCTCATACTTTATATTCCACAGCACACTGGTGTGAGTTTCTTTCTTGTGAGACAGGAGTCTCACTATGCAGCTGCTCTGCCTGCAAGCGCCTTGTTCCAGCACGGCTTGTGCCTCGGTCCCTCATGCAGCTCAGACTCCAGGAAGTGGCACAGCACAGGGGCCACAGCTTGCTTTCTTTTGTTTTGCTTGGGAGTCGTTGAAATTCTCAGTGACTTTAACTAGTTCTAGAACATTCTCAATCATTTTTTTTCTCTATTATTGCCTCTATCTCTCTCTCTTTGGTCTTAATGTTATCCATTTGTTCAGAGGATCTTCTCACTCCAGCCTTCATACCTCTCAACGCTCTTCTACGTTTTCATGTCTTTGACTCTTTGTTCTATATTCTGGATTTCTTCAGATCTGTCTTCTATTTTACTAATACTCTCTTCAGCTGGGCCAAATCTATTGTTTGATGTCCTCTACTGCATTTTGTTTCAAGTCCATCGGGTTATCTTTTACATTTTCCGAGACTCTTGTCGAGCTTAGTTCCAATATGTTCATAGTAATTCCAGTCTCTGAAGCCTTCATGAATCTGTCTTTGCTGTCTTTGGTTTTAATCATGGTCCTGTCTCTATATTTGTGCTTGTTGGATGCCTTTGAAGAACAGTCTGTAGAGATTTTGAGGTTCAAGATGAAGGTGTCAGCCAGCAGTGGTGGCACATGCCTTTAATACGAGCACTCGGGATGCAGAGACAGGTAGATCTCTGTGAGTTCAAGACCAGCCTGGTCTACAGTGTTAGTTCCAGGACAGGTTCCAAAGCTACACAGAGAAACCCTGTCTCAGAAAAACAAAGAAACAAACAGACAAAAAGATGAAGGTGTCTTCAGTGAAGGCAGATTTGTCAGTCTTTTCTGGGTACCTATGGGAAGTGCAAATTTAGAATCATTCAAAACTTAATTCAAGGTTGGAGGTTTTCTTTGAATTCATTTTTAATTTTTTTTATATTATGTGCATTGGTGTTTTGCCATTGGTGTCAGGTCCCCTGAAGTTACGGACAGTTGTGAGTTGCCATATGGACACTGGGAATTGAAGCTGGGTCCGCTGGAAGTGCGGTCAGTGTTTTTAACTGCTGAGCCATCTCTCCAGTCCTTGTTCTTAGTTAATGTAAATAAATAAGATCAGATCAGGTTGGACTGTCCCCACTTTCTCGCAGTTGTCTGAGAGCTGCCCAAGGGTGGACCCTTGGTTTTTAGTTTCATTAGGAATGAGTCTCCCATCATGCTATTCCATTCTGGCTATCCCTGAGCTTTGTCTACTGAATCCAGGCATCAACATGAAAGTCCAAGTTTGCTTCTATCAGCAAATATCAGCTGGTGAAAAGTAGTCTTTTTCTCCTCTTGGTACTTAGCATCTTTACTTCCCATTGGCTGTTGAACAGAATTTCCATAGCATCTTGTCAGCTCTTCTAAATATTTCATCTAGAATGTTAAGTCATTTCAGCAAGAAAGCTCATTTAAATAACCTAGTCTGTGATATTCCCAGATACTGAAGGTTGCTTGAAAAAAACAAAACCAAACAGATTCCATCAAACAGTCTTGTAAGTAATCAAATCCAGTGATGATTGTTGGTTTCTGTTGTATGGAGGGAGGGAGTGTTTAGATTTGCAGGTTAAGGTCTTATCAAAGAATCCCATGATATGGCCGGGTTCAAATAGAAAGCAACCTCCTCTTTTCTGAGAAATTATTTAGGGAAGATAAATTTTTATCTTTATTTAAGTACTCATGGTAAACACAAATATTTCACCATGAGGTGGTTCAGAGGAAAAGGATTCTCTCTCCTTCTTCTCCTTCTTCTTGTTTTGTTTTTTGAGACAGGGTTTCTCTGTGTAGCCCTGGCTGTCCAGAAACTTATTCTGTAGACCAGGCTGGCCTTGAACTAACAGAGATCCACCTACTTCTGCCTCTTGAGTGCTGAGATTAAAGGTGTGTGCTACCACTGCCTGGCAGTAAGGACTCTTGTTTGCAAACCTGATTATTGGAGTTTGATCCCTAGAATCCACACTGTAGAAGGAGATAACTTTCCTCTTAGCACTGCTTTCAAATCCCGTCGGTTTTCCTTTGATTACACATGCACTGTCACACACACACATACACACACACACACATACACACACATACACACATGACCAAATAACCTTATAAGTTACTGCCTTTAAGGTTTTTTATTTTACAAAGATTGTTACAAAGTGTAATGGCCTATATATCGTAGAAGAAAAGTAAGTTCTCTTTAGACAGTGGAGACTTTGTTGTTCCATATGGAAAATTTTCTATTTTACTCACATGAAGTCTAGAAATTTCTAGGGGAAAACATACTTATTGAGGCGCTTTTTTTCAGAACTTGAATCAGCATGGGTCAATGTTTCCTTGGTAGAACAAGGGTATCTCCAGGCTGCTCCTGAAGACAGCAGTACACAGGGTACCAGGTGTCAGGCTTCTGCTGGAGTTACCTTCCCACCCTTCAAACCATGACAGCAATTTTTGTGGAATTTCAAGTGGACAAGGAGGTGTAGAAGCCCCTCACTCTTCCTTAGACAGTTCTCAGCGTTGTGGTGGTGCTACCCACACATTAAAATGGAATGGTTCCCTGCCAATTACGTCTTTCAGCTCATTCTTCCCCAAGTCTGTGATCTCCCTGCTTGTAAATTTCTGTTTGTGCTATTTGAGGAGGCCAAAAAAAATTAGGAAAACACAAATTGATGATGTTTTTTAGATAGGAGAATTCTTACAGATGATCTCACTCATTATTTGCACATAAAATCAGAGTGACCGGCCAGAAAAGTTATAAAAGACCCAAGGTCACTAGCCTGCCTTAGAGCTCTTGGCTTGGGGACCTCTCGCTGTACCATATGGCTGACCCCTGTACATCCCTCTGGGAATTTTCTCACCCATACTTCATATTTAGAGTCAGTGAGGCAAGAACAGATCTTGGAGCAGACTAAATGAACTTCTTTATACTGTGGCTAGAGGAATTCAGAAGACTGGGGATATAAAGGAAATGCAGGGATAAGAAATGCCATCTCAAAAGCAACTGTAGAGCGGGGTTTCAAAGTAGTAGAAGGCAGAATAAATAAGAGAGGGAAGGAAGGGCACTTAAGGCGGAGACGACTGAGAGTTGATGTCTCAGTACAAAGCGAGGAGATGTGCTAGGGAAGGGACGTACTAATCACAGTGACGGAAGTGTGGCGAGTACAGCTCAGGCCAGGGAAACTGTAAGGGCATGGAGAGACTTCGGGCTGGACCGTGTAAGAGCCATGTTGATTTTCCTCCCTGCGGTGAGAAGAAACAGACTAGAAATTCTATAGGAAATTGAGATGAGATTAGACGGCCGTGTTAGTCATGTGGGCTCTCCTAACTCGAAGAAGTTGAGAACTCCAGACACCTTGAAACAAGGTCTAAAGGAGACACCCTTCAGTCTGAGACGAGTTAAGTTCAGTCCTGCCTGGAGGCAGAGGGAGGGATGAAATGTCCTGTCATAGAGTCTGGAAGTCTGGATAAAGGCCGATTCACAGAAACAAAGCATCTCATTATAGAGAAGGTTGAGAGCAGCAAGAAATGCTCCAGCCTCTTTGCTTGGGACTTCTTCCTAGCAGTGTAGAAGTTTTCTGGCTTGATTAATTTTAGGCCCTGATTATAACAAGAGATTTCAGTTCAACTAGAAGAGATTGGCTGTGACACCGAAGACACTGGATATCACTTAATGAGGAGGTTAACCCTGGAGGCAACTAGCAAGAACAATGTAGACACCACTGCTAATGAAAATAGAGATGGGGAAAGAGCTCTAGGTTTGGGAATCTAGAATTCAACTAAAAGCCCTGAGCTTGTGAGGGAGGATCGGTTAAGTGAGGGTCCTCCCAGCCTAGTGGCTGTACAGGAACTCACTTCTGGGAACCACAGTGAAGACTGGGTGTGTCTGAGCGTATGCTGAATTCCTGGCTTCAATTACAGACTACCAGGCGACTGGAGAGTCTGTCACTGCCGCCGATGTCATCACATTTACAGGAGTCATAGGTACCCTCTCAGATAGGCTCCAGGAACGAAGGCCTCTCCACAGCTGCCATCAGCTACGCCATGCCCACTCTCCACAGAGGCAGAATCTCAAGAAGGTTGGGCCTCTCAGTCCAGCCAGAGGGGCAGAGAATTCCCTGTTCTCCCCTTGTTCCAGTCATAGACTCCGTGTCACACAGTGACTTGAGCTGAGTTTCAGAACACAATTCTCTCTCTTTCAAGAGGTCTTTGATAGGGACAGAATTTTATTTATTCTGGTTGGAGGCAGAATTATGGTTAAGGGGATTTCTCAGACTTCCTTCAAGTGGATGACTCTGTGATTCTTTCCTGGCCACTGAATTGTCCTCTTCTCGCTGATTGAAGAGAACAATTCTCATCTTCAAATTCTCCTACCAACATCCTGGGGACACAGAAGGACCCAGCTGCCACCTTCATCTGATTGCTCTTGGCCTTGTAGATGCCATCAGAGAATACAGGCATGAAGAACTAGTTTGTCCCCAGGGTAAAATTCCCAAATGCCAGCTCCATATTCCTCTCTGATCATGCTACCAAGCCTCCACTGTGCCCTGTAGGTTAGTGGGTTTCAAACTCTGCTATATCTGGGACACTGCAGCTGGAATAGAATATCTGCTTGATAGCTGTGACCCACCCTTCCCGTGGACAGTCCTGGATTACTCCCTGGCCTGCATCCGGGGCATTATAATGAGAGGCGTTTGGAGACGCTAGACTGTTAACAAGGAGCCTCTCCTCAGGCTGTCAGGCTTTGTGGTTCATCTTTGATTCCTCCACTTGTTACAGCACAGCATCCTCTCAACCCCTGAGAAAGGGGTACTTCTCATTCTCCAAACAAAGATACTCCTGATTTTCTTATTTGTTTGCATTTCTTACATGCCTACCATGTACCAAGTTCCATGTGAGGTATCGTGATGTGCAGAGGAAGCATGAGCCTCGTGTGTAGCTGAACACTGAACAGACTCACAAATGTGATTCATGCTGTGAATAAAAAATGTGAAATAATACACATTACTTCACCTTTGGACCCCAGCACAAAGTCACTTGCACACACACACACACTCGCACACACACACACTTGCATTCAAACACACCAGTGGTGTCTATCTCCAATGCTTTTTCTGACTGTATATTTCTTTTAACATAAAAATATATCTAATTTATTTTGTGTGCATGTCTGTGTATATGCATGTGGGTGCACTTGTGGAGGTCAGAGGTCAGCTTGTGGGAGTCAATTCTCGTACCATTTGAGTCTCAAGGATTGAACTCACGTCATCAGGCATTTTGGCAAGCGCCTTTATCTGCTGAGCCGTCTCACTGGCCTGATTCCATTTTTTTTGAGACAGAGTCTCACTATGTAGACTAGGCTAGCCTCAAACTCACAGAGCTCTGCCTGCCTCTGCCACCTGAAACATCACCATGAGAACCATGAGAATCATTCTCCTTACCTATAAGAGAGTTTTTATCACTATCATCATTATTATTAGTGTGTGTGTATGTGTGTACTCATGTGTGAGTATGTGTGCACACATGCATGCGTATACCACAGTGCATGAAGTATGTGTGTGGAAGTCTTTTCATTTTTATGTGAGTTTTGGAGATCAAATTCAGGTTGTCAGTCTTGCACAAGGACTTTATCCACTGGGCCATCTCTCCACCTCCTTAATCTTGAGAAAAGGAGATTAATGTGTGAGGGACTTGGATTACTTCTGACTAAGGTGCTCCACTAACGTGAATGAAGGACAAAGACTATTTACAATGTACACTAATATCAAAGGAATGATGATCGTGCAACCATGGGAAGAACTACCTGAAGAGATGGGCTCAAGCTACTCTACTCTTCTTTCTCTCTGTCCCTTTATAAAACGATTGAGTCTTGAGCCCAAAGACAAAAATTTGAGAATCTATTCATACATCATACTATCTCACAAATCATAAAGACAAATGGACAAATGAGAAGCCCACCATGTCTCTAGCTTCAGATGAGGGACCACACAATTTCCTTTGATCAGCTTAATAATCTAACAGATCACTGTGAGAATTCTATCCCTTCTCTCGTGACAATATGTAATTCTTTCTTGGAAATCCATCTTTAATATCTAAATATGCCAAAAGGGAAGTGGTAGGTACATTATAACATTCCATTCCTCATTCTAGGAAAGCTTCCTTATGTTTCAGAGGAAATCCCAATAAAGGTACAAGGTAAAGATACAACAAAAATCTGGTAAGGAAGGGCCTTCCTCTTCTGTTGGTCAGATACCACTCAATGGTATACTGGGAAATTTCAGAGGCAGTTCTTAGATGGTCCTTCCTCCTCAACACTCACTCCAAAGTTAATGGACAGACATCAAGTGTAAAAGATTCTTCACTTTTTAACATGAAACTTTGTTAAAATACAGAAGGGCACAAGAAACAGGTAGCTAGGTAAGTTAATTATTTTGGTAGGTCACTTTATGATTTCTGAATAGGACCATGCAAGATGATACATAGAGTCCATTTAGACAAACGATTCAGTTGACATTTAAGCAATATTTCAGAGAAGGGCAGTTACTAGGCTCATATCATAACTGATCTTTGTTCTTTATGAAGCACTTTAGTCTTAGGAGTCTGAGTTCCCAAAATGTTAGTTTTCTTCAAAATATAAAGAAGAGAATAAAAATTGTATCCATTCTGGAATTATTTATGGCTTTGCTTACAGCTGCAAGGATGTACACTAGAAAAGATATTGAGCCCCTCTACCAATGGTAAATGATTCTCATGGACCCATTTGTAAACTTTTCTTATTCGGCTCTTGTATCTTAGCTAAGATACTACACTCACCAGCCCCACAGTCACACTCTTCCTCTTGTTTAAGCCCCTGGTTGCTCACTGTCTCTGAAATGCTGTCTTTAGTCTCTGTTTCCTTCTTCATCTCACAGTGAAACTTACCTCCAGCCATTTAGAGAAAAAACGACTTCCTTATTAATTCCAACTCCTACTGAGATGGTTTCTTTGCTCAGCTTCACCTAACTAGTCAATAATATTTCAATAATATTTAACTGCATAAGTTTATATGTAGATGAACATGGATTGTGAGAGACTGGAATATCTAATCTACTTTTTCACTTAGGGTTCTACAGTAATTGCTAAAATTACTTTTGGGATAGACAAAGTTCTTCTGTGTCAACTTCTGAGACATGAGCAGTGCCTCAGATTGGAAGAATGGCTGACTGAGGAGCAAAGCCCACTTTGTACTCCAGAAGAACTCTCTACTTGTCATACTATTTGAAAGCCTTAGTCCAGGTAACCCTCAGTGTTAGATCTAAACTCCTGCCTACAATGACCATCAAATGTGAGGTATATCCCGGGAAGAAACATAGGAACTTAGGACAAAACTGAGAGGGACAGAAGGGATTATAAAGTCAGTGGGTTTAGACTCTCTCTTCGTGGTTACTTGCTAAGGTGGGTTGACTTTCCAAGCAAGAGAGGGCCATTGGAAGCCATAGGGAGATAGAAGCTGCTAAGAAAAGTGATATCCGTGCGAGGAAGTCCCCGCATGATAGGAAGCAAGACAGACAAACACAGAGAATCAGAGCTAAAGAGGATGCAAGTTTGGGGCATTTCTGGATGCCAGTCAGGGAAGACTTCCTGAAGGTAGAAGAGGGTCTGGCATACTGAAAGCTACAAAATTGAGAGCAAAGAAACCAAGTATGCCATTCTTGTGGACCATCAGGAACCAAGTCGGATAATTATGGACAAGGGGAACAACTTAATAGCTTCTCTTAGAATAGCTTTGTTGGAGGTTAGAACTGAAATGGTGGAGGCGAGCAAAACTGGGGGAGGTGGCAGGGCACTTGGGGCGGGTGACGTTGTCTTTTTCTTACATACCCAGGACATGCACAACCAGAAACCACTCCACTACTGACAACCAGCTGGAAGTAGAGCAGTCAGTCTTTCCTTCAGTACTCCAGCAGGAAAACGGCTGCCTGTGACCTTACTGGAGCATCCAGAAGCAAGACCGATGCCAAGACTGAAATGGGCACCTTTAAGCAAGCACGTGGCCGTTTTTTCTGACATTCAAAACCCTGTTCTGAGTTATTATTCTTTTCCCATCCTCAGCTGCTTCTGCCAGTCCTGCTTTCTCTCAGGGTGGACCTGAACACACATCCCTTCACTTCCTTTGCCAAGCAGGAACACTACATCTCAACCCAGCCCAGAAACTTCCCAAGGAGCAATCTGTTAGAATCTGTCCTCAAAATTCACCAGTTCACTTTCTGCCTATGCTATCGTTTTAGATGTTCTTGTATTATTGTAAGCAGCATTGGAGAAGACCCAGACCTGACCTGGACAGAGAAAAACCATGGCATAGGAGAAAAGCAGCTGTAGACAGTGAACAGCTTGAGTCTCTTTTCGGAATTGATCTGTCTATCTTGGATACCCTACTACAACAGCGCAGCGTGCTGAGTCTAGGAACACACAGTTCAGAAATACAGAATCTTCACCTCCCCAAATCCTGCAAACTAGTAGAAGAAACAAACGCGAAGTACTTCGGTTAAAAAAAAAAAGTGCTGCAAGTAGAAGTGCAAATAATAGAGCCCTGGAGTTAGGGAAGACAAAAAGGTGTCAACGAAGACCTGGGAAGCGCTTTGTAAGATTTTCAACCAGACTGATGTCATCAGACTTTAATACACGGATGGAAAGGAACAGCAACCCAGGTAGGATGGAAAGCATTGCCAAGGTCTGGGTGCAAAAGAGGATAGTAGTTTAAGAAACTCAAATCAGACTCACAAGGTTAAAGATGTAAATGACGGTCCTGTCAGCATGGAGGGTCCTGAGCATTTGAATTTTATTCTTTTTGTACTGGAGAACCAGACAATTGAAATAGATACCCTCTATCTCCTGGAAATCCCCAGATGACCGAGTTTTAGAAGTTTGAAAACTGTGGTCTTGCAGTTATTCTAAGGAAAATGAGATTTCATGTTAAATTGGTCATGAAAGCTGCTGCCTTTATGAACTCCACCTGCATGTTTACAACTTCATTGCCACAGACAGAAAAATTAGGGACCAAAGAAGAATGCACAGTATCTTTTGAGAAGACATTTAGCAGAAGAGATTTTTTTAAATCACCTAAAGGTAATGGTGCTGACTTTGTGCTCACGGAAAAGGTTCTTCCTTGTGCAGTGTCACCAGAGACCGTGTGGAGGATAAAGTGCAGGAGCTCTGGAATGATGGACTCCTACGAGCCAGTTAAGGCTGTACTGGTAGACGCTGCTTCAGGACCATTCGCATCAGGAGGAAACGGTTTGAGAGGCCATCCTTGGGTTTGGGGAGGAGGAAAGCGGCCTGTATTACTGTCTGGAGACGAGTGTGAGCAGGCCCATGTAATGAGTGTGGAGACAGGAACACAGCAGCAGAACCGTGATGGAGAGTGTGCAGCAGAGCTCACGGAACTGGTTCACGGGTAGACCAGCCTCCAGCATAGGCAGCCCCAACACCAGGCTTCTGCCTCCCCGGTAAGAGGCAAGGATTTATTTTAGCCTCCCTTTCCCTTATATTTTCATGAGATGTGGCTTACATTTCTAGTTGTTCTGGAACATTGACTCATCCTTCTGTAATGACTGTGAGTCTCCGGGGTATGATGCTGTCTTGTACTGAGGGACAAGTGAGGTAGAGCGCAGGAGGCTGTTAGACCCAAATTCAAATTATAGTTAGGGCTAAACTCAGCTCATAGTCTTGGGCTCTTCTCCCCATATTTACTGCTCCTTGGATATTGAGTTGGGTTGTTGAATTTGACCTAAGCCAGGGAAGGGAGTGGTCAGTTGTGGAAGTGGGAGCTCTTACAGAATGACTTCAGAAGCATAATTCACTTGGGTTAGCTGCCAGACTCCCTTGGTGAGTACTCAACAGTCTCCTGTGATCCCAGCTAGATTCACGGATACAGGTGGCCACAAAGGAAATATCCTCCAAAACCTAAATCTGGAGTTCTAACTGCGTCGACAACTCTGAGCAACCGGTAAAGCCATGTTGACCCTAAACCATGAAGGAGAACAGGACTTCATTTTGCTGAGTATAGCAAAACTTTCAAACCGCCCAACTGCAATTAGAAGCTGAGGACCAAGGCGTCCCTGAAACCCAGCTAGGCAATCTCTCCCTCTTGTTCTCTCTAAGCTCCAGACTCCACTGCAGACAACAGTAACAAAGGGATGGCCCCACACCCTTCTGTAGGAAAAAGGTACATTTTGGGATGGTTTGGAGGCATCAAAATGGTAAGCAATTTTAGGGTACAATTAAGACCTGGCTGCTCAGCCCTACAATAAATTACCATCAAAGGCACTCACACGTCAATAGGGGAAAAACACATGTGCTTGCAAGACTATGTGTGTTTGATGCTCATAAAAAAGATAAAAATATAGGTCATCATCATGTAACAAGCTTGTAGGTGTCAGAACGTGTGCTGCTGGGGGAGGTAGGGGAGGGAACTGGAGGGGATCAGCAAACCGAGGGCTGGGATTTAGACTCCTATCCCCAAGCCCTTCCTTCTGCTTGATGGTGAGAGGTGGGCAGTGAGAGACTGCAGAAGGACACCTCCCCCATCGTCCATCTCTTGAGACATTTCTTTCCTTGTTCCCTGTCCCCTCCACCTGAATTTCCTACATATTAATCACCTATGCCATTTTGAAATCAGCCAGTCCAGCTATTATTCAAGCATTGTTAATGACACCATCGACCAAGGTATCAATTATGCAAGTTGGGATAAGAAGAGCAGAGAGCAAAGCTGGCCAGAGAGCAGAACACGGCCTGCCCTGGTGCAAGCAACCCACAAGGCAGCAAAGGGAATTCTTCAAAATTCACCAAGCACTCCTTCCTTCACAGTCTCCATGCTTGCTGTGTTGGCTGGCCCCTAGCTGGCCTTCAGCCAGTCACACCAAACCACTCCAAGTGTGCAGGTAAAGACCACATGACCAACACAGTGCAGTCTGTTCCTGTGACTAAAGCCTAACATTATGGGTAGGACAATCACACACTTAGCTATGGATGGAATCTCTTTTTGCAGCAAGCAGGACTTACTTTAGAATCTAGCCCCGCATGTTCTCATTTGAGAGCATTATATATTTTTTGAAATAAAATCTTTCTACTACTTGTTAGGCTTTTAGTTCTTAAAGCTGAGTTTTGCTTCCCCACCACAATAAAAGTTTCCAAATGACCAGAGCTAAGCCACTAAGCAAATAATCACATTTATTTTTTGTGTGGTATATATGGGAACACACATTATGGAGTAGGGGGTGGTGGTGGTTAAAGAACAGCTTGTGGGAATACATTCTCTCCTTCCACCATGTGGGTTCTGGACCAAACCCAGGCTTGGCAGCAAACAACATCACCTATTGAGCCATCTCAGTAGCTCCAGAGAGAATTCTTGTATCACATTCTTTCATTTGTTTTGGAGAGATCTCTGCTTCTTGTTTATTTGTTCTGTCAAGAAAGGATCCCATTAACCTGGCTGCTGAGATACAACAGCTCAAGTCTGGACTCTGGAGGAAGAAAAGGAGCCAGGTTAGTACCAAAATCACCATGGAAGGATTCAAGCTCCTTCCCTGAGTACATGGAGGCAGGTTCTGAGTCTAGGTCCCATTGAGACTTCCTGGGTCTTTTCCAGGTCTTTGCCTCTTTCCACTGTCCAGATGGAAGCAAGTTTTCCATGCCATTCCTTCCACCTTGAGCCTCCCAGGATCTTCAGGTAAAAGGTCAGCACCCCACTACCAGTGGATCCAGAGAAGGAGGACTCAATCCCAGACACCACCAGAAGCAGAAATCAGTGAGAACATTTGAATTTGAACCCTTGAAGATACGGCACTTCTGCCATCACCAGCCAAGAATGAGAGTATTTCCTGAGCCCACCTAAGACAGACCTGCTGCATTTACTCTCTGTTCCATCCTCTGTCCAGCTGGTCCAACCCCTAGGCTTTTCCTGCAACTTTCACCCCAAGCCCAAAGCATTACACTACACAGTGGCCAATGGAAAAATAAATACATTTTCAAAATGGAATAGTCATTAAAGATGAAGAACAATGACAATACAATCCCAGTTACTGTGGAGGGCCCTGAGGGCAGGGGCTGTGTTATAAGGATTTAAATGCTTTATTGAGATGTGTTTCACACATTGCATGATTCACCTATTTAAAGTGTACACAGAATTCAGTGGTTTCTAGTGTACTTACAAACCTGTCAGTCATTTCCCTAAGAGAAACCTACAGCTGTTAGCAGTCCCTTCCCATTTCTCCTCAACACCACTCACCCTGGGCAGCCACCGATTTGTTCTTTCATTATACATTTATCTACTCTACACAGTTCATATAAACAGAATCATATAGTACATGGAATTTACATGCTTCCAGAGTCCATATAGTGACATGTGTCAACTCTTTATTTTTTAATGCCAAATAATATTTTATTTCAATTTCTCTAACATCAGCTGACTAGGGTTGCTTCCACTCTCAGCTGTTATGAATGTTCAGATTGAGCTTTCAGGTGGACTCACAGCTTCCTTCCTCTTGGGTGTATCATAGAATTAGAATGGCTAGATCACACAGTAAGGTGAATATTTTGAGGAGCTGTGGGACTGACTTTCCAAAGAACTACCTGATATTCTCACCAGCAATGTGTGGAAGGTCATTTTTGTTATTGCTACCACGATCACCCTAGTGAATGTGAAATAGTATTTCACTGTGCTGTTTGTCTCTGTGTATGTTCATGTGTATGCACGCACAGCTCAAGAGGTCTTCCTTGATTGCTCTCTACCTTATTTTTGAGACAGGGTTTCTCACTGAATCAATTGGCTACACTGTGTGGCCAGAAAGTCTAGGGATCCCTGTGCCTGGCACTCCAGCCCTGGGGACCACACCTGGCTCTTACGTGGGTGCTGGGGATCTAAACTCAGGACTTCATGCTTGCGTGATACGCACCTTTCCACTTGAGCCGCCAGTCAGCCTCTTCTTGTGGTTTTGATTTGCTTTCCCTTGAAAGTTAGTGATATTAGGCACATGTTGTGTGTTCCTTGGGTGTGGGGAGGTCTCTTCTGATCCTTTGCCACTTTTAACTGGGGCATTTGCTTCGAACCATTTTTAGCTAATTTTTGTGTGACGTGTGAGGTAGAACTCTGGCTTAATCCTCTTACATGCATCTGTCCAATGATCCAAGGATGACTTCCACAACTATCCCTTCCTCCATTCTATTGTCAGGACACTCATGTCAACATGAATGGGCAGGAGGTGCAAAGGTTTGCTATTGGACTTGCCATCGATTTCTTTGTGGAAAGATTTTTCTGATTACTTTTATTACTAAGTTTTAATATCAAGAAATAAGAAATTGTCCTTTATAAGTTGACAAATTTACCTCCAATACAGATGTAGCCTTTCAAATTATACTTCTACTAGAGAACAAGCCCTATTAACTTCTAATGCAGCCATAAATTTAACCAGAAACCAACCTTATCCTAGTTTTTCAAGACTGTTTTGGCTATTTGGGATCCTTTAGATCTCTGTGTGGATTCTGGGCTCCAACTGCCAATTTCTGCAAAGAAACCAGATGGGTTTTGGAAGGAATTGTGTCAGTTAAAAAGCAATGTGATGAATATGGGCTTTACAAAAAAAAACAAAAACGATCTATTCATTTTATCTTTAAAAAAACTATAAGTGTTTTGTTTACATGGATGTTTGTGTATCATGTGCATACATGCCTTCAGAGAACAGAAGAGGCTTTCAAATTTCCTGGGACTTGTGGGCACTGGAAACTGAACCAGGTCTTCTGTAAGAGAAGCTGGATGCTCTTAACCACTGAGCCATCTCTCAAGTTCAACATGAGCTGTCTCACATTTATTTAGGTCTTCTCTAATTGTCTTCAATAGTGTTTTATAGTTTTCAAAGTGAGAGCCTTAGGCTTCCTCTGTTAAATGTGTTCTTAATTAATTTTTCTCGACGATATCGTAAGTGTTATTGTTTTCAAATCATTTTTAGATCATTTATTGCAGGTATCATAATTTTCTTTTAACCACTACAGAGCTATCTTCATCAACTTCCCATTCCTATAACAAATGCCTGAGATAGTCAACTTACAAAAGGAGACTCTCATTTATCTTGAAGCTCTGGGCGACCATGGCCAGTTGGTTTTGATGCTTTGGGTCTGTGTTGAGGCAGCATATCCTTGCAGAAAGCTTGGGGTGCAGCCAAGCTCCTTTTTGAGAGACAAATGAGAGAGAGAACAAGAGGTTGGGCTCCAGCAACCCTTTCTGAGTGCACCCTCCCCCATGACTTAAGACCCTCAACTAGGTCCCACTGCTTCAAGTTTCTGCCACTTCCCAATAGGGCCACACTAGGGACCAACACATGGGCCTTTGGGAAAATTTAAGATGCAAACTTCAACAAGTGCTACCATCCTTATCAGGAGCAAACCATTTGGTAAATGTATTCTTCCGGGTTAGAGGGGAAAGAGAGCAAAAGCCTTCATTCCCAAACACAGGAAACTGAGAATCCAGCTGACAAACAGTGTTTACTCTTTTCCTCTCTACAATTCATGTTTATCATAAATAGAAAAATTATGGTTGTATTTATAGGACAAAATGATGGTCTGATTTATTGTCACAGTGTAGAATAATTAAAACAGTCTAATTAACATATCCATGACCTCAAATACCTGTTTGTTTATTCATTCACTCATGTAGTGGTGCTGGGAATTAAACCTAAGGCCCATATCATCTGCTGGACAATCATCTATACAGTGGCACATACCTAGCTCCCAAACATTTTTATGGTAAGAATGTTTTAATTTATCTTACTAACATTTTTCTGATGTCTAATACATTATTAGTTACTGTGTCTACCATACTATTAAATATATCTTTTTTTAGATAAAAAAAAGAAAGAAAGAAAACATAAAACTGTATTCCTCTGGTTTATTTACATCCTTTATGTGCCTATTTATATCTGGGTTTTATATCCTTTGACTATCTCCCCAGTCCCTCTATCCCCCAAACTATGATAATCACTATTTTATTTTTTGTTTCTGTGAGTTAGATTGCTTTATATTCCACATATAAGAATATGTACAATGTTCAATTATTGTTTTTCAAGTTAATTTTTTCCCATTTTTGAGACAGTGTTTCATGCAGCCCAATCTAGGCTTGAACTAATGATGCAGCTGTTTATGACCTTGAATTCCTGCTTTTCCTGCCTCCAGCTCCCAAGTGTTAGAACTGCAAACACGCACCCTTCTTCCCACCCAGACAAAAACATATATGAAATAAGACTGAAGAGATGGTTGGTGGTTAAGAGCACTGACTGCTCTTCCAAAGCACCTGGGTTAGGTTCCCAGAACCCACATGGAAGCTCACAACCATTTCTGACTCCAGTTCCAGAAGATCCAAAACCTTTCTCTGGCCTCCACAAGTACCAGGCAGCGCATAGTGAGCACACACACAAAGACACACGTAATTGTGTGTGTATTTGAAAAGGAAGAGTTTTACAGCTTTACATGTTTCTCAAAGTATTGATTTTGGTGTCACCAACATGTTAGCAAGTAGATAAGGTCAGAACTCTGGACTCATAAATAACAAGAATTAACCATAATTAAGCATCAAGTATGTTGGCTGTGTGATAGAACTGGCAATCTCCACAACCATTGATTTGTTTATGGAAAATAGCATCGAGTCACTAATATGTAGAAGTAGAAATAAACAGAAAGGAAAACATGCCCTCTCTTCAGGAATATTACTGTCTCATTAGGAAAACAGAATTTATAATTCTGATCATTATAGAGAATTATTATGATAAACACTATAAAAGCAAAGCACTTTGAGTGGTAAGTAGAGTAGGAGTTCTTACAGTTTGCAGAAGGGAAGGTAAACCAGAGTGTTATCCTTTAGAGGCAGAGAGCAAAGGCTCCTCTGGCCAGGGTCAGGCCTTCAGCTCTCACTCAGGGCTGTTTGATCAGGCAGAAGATGTCTGTACCTTATCCTCCTTTTTTCTCAGAAAGGGAATTGAAGACATGGTAAAGGGAGGCAGGTCCTGCTGTTCCCACACGGGCAGGATGTTTTAGGCAAGATCTAGCTTTCTTCCAGGCTCAAGTGTAGAAGTAGATAAAGTCCTAGGGGAGAAGATGCCATGTAGTTCCCAGGCTCTGCCTGCTACCCATTTTTGGCCCTAAGACATGCAACTTCTTCACTAACACCAACTGAACTAAGCCAAATGGGTTCTTGTTCACCTTTATTTGATTTTGTTGAGACAGGGTCTCACTCTATAGGCCAGGCTGGCCTGGAATTCAGCATGTACTCCAGGCTGGCCTTGAGCTTACAGTGATCCTCTTCTTGGCCTCCCAAATCTTTGATTCTAAGCATGAGTCACCTTACCAGGTCGAGTGAGTTCTTAAATGTCAGTTTACACCCCACCCCCATTTCCAGTCTCTTCAGAACATCCATTCTGTCTTGAGTTTTGCAAAAAAAGAATCAAGCTAGTGCCATACCTACTCTCTTCAGAAAATTTCAATACTTTTTAAAGTGTCAAAGAAAATTAGGAAAGGGTGATTTTACAAAGAGAAAGTTAATAAGTAATTTAAGAATGGGATTTTGGGGCTGGAGAGATGGCTCAGCGGTTAAGAGCATTGCCTGTTCTTCCAAAG